>JAQGCM010000883.1:0-19379 GCA_034699705.1 Hymenaphorura dentifera
CTGATTACTTGAAGCAAATTTAAATTTGCTCCAAGCAAAATTCTACGAGCAAATTTGCTTGGAGCGGAATTCAAATCCGCCCCTATTGCCCAGATTTTGCAAGATCTCACTTCACGGAAATAGAAAAAGTGATCCAGACTTTTCAAACCATTTTCGCTCACTGCACTGACCTCTTACGGCGATTTGTACATACAAATTGGCTACGTACAAATTGACCTAAGAATCCTCAAAAATTCATTGTCCTAAGGTACGATTTCAACAATCCCTCAATTTCAACAGTGGACGTGTGTCCCAAAAATGTAATTTAATTACCAAAATTTCTATGTATTGAAATCCGCATATTGGGGGTATTCAAAATTAAGTCTGTAAAGACAAGGCAAGAGGTAAGCGGGTAAGGCCCCAAGTTATACCATAAGCTTTACTCGTTTATCGCTTTATTTGTCTTCGCTGGCTTAATTTTGAATACCCCCATTGCTGATTTTCAAGTAAAAAAAAACGAGTTCCAAACTTCCCATTTGGACCGTGGCATATGTACGTTTTTGGAACTAGACAAATAAGCATTTGAAAACAAATTCTTCACAATCTGATCCACATTATTTGCAAACGAAATCGAAGTTTTCGTGTCCCAGGGCACGGCGGCGTACATTTACATTTAGTTGTGATCTCCTACTTGCACTGCACACCGCACGACAGTTTCCAAATTTCCGATTCCAAAAATAAAACCAATTCCAAACATACTCTCCCCAGACGCAGACATTTTATTCATTCTATCACATCGAAACCTCCGCTCCGCACCGTCGTAACCAATCTCAGATTTTCATCTGCTGCTGCATGATGTCCAAAACGATTCAGCAGCGCAGTGTTCGTAGTTTGCATGAAAAAAAAAAGTCATTCCTTTCAATCCAGTTTACAGCTTTCCCTTCCTGTCCTTTGATTCAATGCAAATTGGTTGAGCAAAACACGAACCAATTCCCAATTTTGATTACAGTATATACGTGAATACGTGTGCTAAGATTTTGGGGTTTCGGCGGATTCAGATTCACTTCCGTTTTTGTCCTCTTCTCTTTACCCATTTTGCAAGTGAAATTCGTAAACCAAAGCAAATGTGAAGAAAATGACATACAGACGAGTTTCCACTTACTGGAACTGACAAGGGAGGAGATCGAACTACTTGTTTTGCTCACGAGGGAGTACCATTATGGGGCAGTAACATTCTCAAAAAATCGCTTTGCAGAGTTCCCTCGTTAGAAGACATGTCCAAAGATTGACTTTCTCCACTTTCTCCTTGAATTTATTCAGCATTCACCTCTCATCCATTTTAAACTCAATTGGGGATTGGAGCGAGGAAAGTGGGCTACCGAGGAACTCCTATTCGTCCTCTCCTTCCAGAAAAGCAAGTCAAATGTCGTACATACGTAGTCGTCTCTGGAGTCAGGTCTGGAAACAACTAGAGTTGAGTTGGTTTTGAAATTAAATTGCCTAAGCCAAGCTAGCGGTGATGATTGATCTATGTACGTTGACATTAGCAAGTAACCGTGGTTTTTGGTGAAAGTCCGTACCTCCACTTTCACTTCAATTCTGGAGAAAGCAGCTCCAACCGGTTCCTCAGTTCCAGCAAAAGCAAAACAACTTCAATTTGTAGATGGCTGGAGGCTACAAAATAATCTGATACCTGTCTGGCCTACACGTGGAATAATGAATGGTTGACACCGTACCAGACATGAACACGGACAAAACACGTACAAGTACGCAGTACGTACTCTTTCCTTCCTTCCGCTACTGATCACAATTCTAATCAGATAATTGATCTGCTGGAGGCTTTGTCGGCTGCGTGGTGTGGGTCTGTGAATTCTCAGAATCTCAGAAGAGAGTGACATCCCGTCGATCCCGTCCCGGGGAGCAAAAGATGACTGGCACCGCATAGCACCGGTACGGCACGCCATCATCAAAGACAAACAAATCTCACCCGCCGCAGCCTCAGAATAAGCTCGAAACCACGAAACCTGCCTGCCTGATAGGGCACTGGCACTGGCACCTATCGATTTGATTTCACATCTATAATTAAATGTCATTCCAAAATACATTGCATATCTGTTGTCGTCGACATTGTCACCTCAGCCGCCTACGATTCCACAGATGAGATTCATTGCAAAGGGCTCATTTTTAATGAGATCGACTCCAGCTTCTCGAAAGGAAATCGAGACCAAAATTTTCGGCACTTATGCATGTGGCTGCCGTGTACTTACTTGAATTCTTCCGAAACATCGTTTTAACTATTGAACGAGATTTGAACTTTTCTTAACGTAGCCAAATAACAAATATTGCTAAATAATGCTAGAAATTATGTTTAAATTTAATAAATTACTGAAAAACACGAGATCCAACGCTAAAATATGTTTAAATATCTATAAACGTACGAAGAAACTGCCCGAGGCGTTTATGAATGACCAATTCCTTTCAACCCATTTTTCATTTAGGCAAAAATGCATGAAAGTGAAAAATTGAAACTGGATTTCATTGATTGAAAATGGGCATCAAAATTGCTGTGGTCCAAACTTGAACTTACGTATATTAAAGTTAACAGGTACAATGAGGTTGAATGATTACATAATTTCTGAAATAGTTTTAAGAACTTGGTTTTTATTGTTTAGTTGTAAATCTTCAGATTAATATCTCGTTATTTGGTTTTAGTTATTTTGATGCCAAAACGGTTGAATAAAACCAGCGTCTATCTTTTTGTAAAAACCAAAAGACATAGTCCGGCCAATTGGAGACGTAAATAAATTCATTTCCCTGTCACGTCACGGCTCTTGAAAGCCTGAGGTTAACCCTTACAGCTGACTCGGGATATATGCCCAAAGCATCTCAGAAAGATGGACAGGTCGTGCACGCACGCTAACCTGGTCCCCAATAATGATGGCAGAATTTCGACTAAAGAAGTCCGATTACTTCAATTAAATGAGCAGAATACCAAGATCACGTAGAGCCTTGCTTCAAAACCATTTTATTTGGAAATATATAGATTAAACCAAAATTGCCATTACGTGTGGTTTATGAAAATCAACCGAGCCAACTTTTTTAGGACAGGTCGGACTTGGAGTTTCTAGAGTTTCCAGTGTGCACGAAAACCAAGCAAAATTGGATTTCAAAGTGGCCCAAAATTTTTCCAAAGACGCAGAAGGCTGAAGAATCTCACTCATAGATCCTAATATTTCCTCATCCTGCCATATTTTCATATCATTTCGCCGCGCCTACCTAAATCCTTCACATCTCCCAGCTCCAGCGCCAGCTCCAAAAACTAATCCGCCCAAATTATGTTCCGGCGAAGGTGAAACTCGTTTCTTTTCTGGAAAAAACTTTTTTTCCCAGTTGAGTCGAAGTCGAAAGTGCCTCTGGAGTATTTCTAGCCTGCCTGGCTTGTCTTGTCGTCCAGAGTGGTCGAGTGGAGTGGAGTGAAATGTATCTTTCCTTACCAGGCAGGATCGTGAATCGTGACCGAGAGATCATTCCATTCCATTCGTTTTCGCGCCTCTGCTGTGCTTCGCTTTTCTATTCTCCGGACTAAATTAGATTAGAGCAGAGCTGGAAGGGCATGCATACAAGAGAGGAGGTCATGCAGCAAACTTGGAGGAGATCATATAAATGATAGCAACTCAAAGTAGCCTTGCAATCCAGCTCAACAACTGAAGCTTAACTTTGCTCCACTTCCACTACGTACTGCTCGTCAAAAGTTTATTCTGATTCGATGCTTTGGATTTCTTTTGTTACACCATCGAATTTTGTAGAGATTCGACACTGGAGAAATACTAGCCTAGCCATGTCATGACCTGGGAATTGGTGAGGGAAGATCCGAGGCTAAAATAGTGCCTCCATCTGGTTTACCTCGTGAATTAATAAATCCATGATCCATGTATGTGACGTTTAGCACATTTAAGGGAACCTTAACTTAACCTATGGTTATTCTCTGCAGAGTTCACCAAATTTTTCCCCATGTAGTACCACATCTTCTGACCTCAAAAAACTCAAAACTTGCGTGTTCAATTTATAATTAGCAGGTCTCCCGAGTTCATCATTGTTGGACCTAAATAGGAAGATGATCATGGTCGAGCTTTATTGCATTTTTGGTCGGCCCCTCACTTTTTAATTTTTCTAAAAAAAGACATCATTCAACCAATTTGCATATTTTTTCATTTAAAATTTCTTTTGGTCAATATTGACAAACTGGATTTTTTCGCTTTGAATTATTTTGCATACCATTGATGGGCACAATATTAAAAGCTTGATAGGGAAAAGCCAGCAATCTGCATACGATTTAACCCATAATTTTGGTAGTTAATTTGGAAAGCAAAGCAGGCTAAATATTTTAAAGATACCAGTTTTTACTTTTGGACAAGTCGAAATCTGCAGGTATAAAGCGTCATTCCAGCCCATGAAATTTCGGTTCAAAGTTCCGACATTTTAGAAGCCGCCGAGCTAAGCTCCAATTCCCCCCTCGTCGTACTCCCTTCCAGTAAGTACAAAAAGCAACAAGAAGCATCATCGGGAGTTGCTGCTCAGCATAATAGAGCCACACTCCGAGTTCCAGTCCCAATCCCAAGGAACTGGAACGGGAATCGAATCATCGAAAGTCTACCTTGCCTTTCTCTCCGCTCCCGCTTTCTCCAGCTCAATGTTGTACTGTGTACTTAACGTTGCATTGGTTAAAGCTCTTCATGCATGCTTTCTCCGTGCATGCATGCATGCATGCCTTCCAGCTCCAGCACACCGTGCACGAATTCAAAGCTTTCCTTTTCCCCTCACACCAAGCGGAGCAGCAAGACGGCAAGACCTGGAGAAAGCCTGGAGAAAGCCAAAGCCACAACCACCGCCACAGCGAAGCGACGGCGACAGCGACAGCGTACGAAACACAGCTGGGACCTGTACTGCACGGCACGGCAGCATAGCAACGACAGGGCAAAACATAGGCAGTTTGAGCTTCCTCCGAAAACTCCGAAAACCCCGAATTTCAAGAACAAGAGCAGCAGAGAAGAGCAGAGCGAGTTGAAATTTCCTACTAGTTTTCGCTTTCCTTTTCACAGATCGGGAAACCCCTGGCCTTCGTTCGCCTTGAGTGCATTTTACATTTCAATTTAACTCCAGTCGCCAGTCGTCAGTTTAGTTTTTGGAGAAAGCAGAACGTGTCGTGAGTCGTGACGTGTCTTTTCTATTTTCTTATTTCTCCACGTTGTGTCTTTCGGAGTGAGTCAGTCGTCTTCCAGGATTCAAACGAGTCAGTCACAGTCACGTCCTCACGTTCGCCACGTTCATCGTTTACCACGTTTTGGTTTTCTAAACAACTTGGATTTTTTTTTAGACAATCAATTTCACCAAGTTCCAACATCTCATTCAGTCAGTTCTTTCAAACTCAAATTCAATTCAATCTGCAACAGCCCAAACAATACCAAATACAAAAGCAAAGCAAATAACATACAAAAAAAAAAAAACAACATGACAGCAGCTCGCGACTACGTGCGAGACGCGGGCTTTTAGCTCTTATTAGTCGTCCTCGTCACTCAATTACTTAACAATACCCGGGATTCGATTCCGATCGGCGGGTCCGGGCATTGTCTGGGGGGGGGCTAGTTTTTGGATCTGATCTGTATATCTGAGAAGAAATTCTTAGGCAATATTGCAAACTCTTTGCAAAAAAAAGTGCACAACACAAAGCAACATTATCCTAGTATATCATTTCCAAGCTTGCATATCTATAGCCCGATGCGAATGCGATTCCGATTGTGATGCTGAGTAGGGGGAAGTGCAGCCGCAGCAGCATTCGATTGGCAGGCACCAACTCGTTCGCATTGTATTTTTTTTGTTGTACTTTACGTAACATTGCGTGTGTGGTGTGAGTTGTGAGTTGTGAGACTTGAAAAAAAGGATTGAGGGATGAGAATGAGGAGAGGATGACGACCGACCGACGGACCCAAACTTTTTTTTTGCTTTAGTTTTGTAGCTGCAGAAAACGACCTCTGAGCACTCAACTCTTTCAGTCGTCTGAGTCTTGAGTTGAGTCTGAGCTGAGACTGAATATCTGACCTCGATGACGATGAATCTCCTTCGTATTCTTCCTCCTTTTCTTGAGTTGAGTAGTTCGTCTTTGAATCTTTGAAGAGTTGGAAGAGTTGAAGAAGAAAAAGAAGAAGACGAAGACGTGCAGAGTTGGAGTGGTGCCATGAGAGCGAGAAGAACGAACGAACGCAGACAATCTTTGCACTGCACTTTTTGGCAACTCTTGCACTGAGAGCCTCAGAATGCAATGTCAGTGCAAATATTGAATTTGATCAGATCAGCATTTGATTTGATTTGATTACGCAGTGCAGTGCTCGTGCAGTTGCAATTATGAAATGAAATGAACGGTCATAAATTCTGATCCTGATCATCTTGAGAGTTCTGAGTGAGTTCTGCGTTCTGAGCTCAAGTGTTTGAGTTGTGATTCTTGCTATAAAGTGTCGTCGATTTATTTTGAGAGCAAACCATCATGAGTTCTGTGGCCTCTCAGATTGCCCGTTTAGGGAAACGTGCAAAACCTCATCACCTGATCGCTTCAGCAGCGGCCGCAACCATGCCGTCCAAGAAGCAATACAATTTGGTTCAGAGTGATGATCTGGACTCACGCGTTCCTCTCATCTCAGAACAAGCCTTCCAGCACGGAATTGAATTCAATGTCAAGGTCAGTCACACGACGACGGTTAGAACTTCGAAAGCGAACGCGACCCCAAAAAAGTCTACTTTCTCATTCCCAGGAATGAGTCCAGCACAAATAAACATTTCATGGAGCAAAATTCTGGAAAACATCGACAATCTTATTCGCGTTATTGCGGGATTATTTATAATCCGGACTTTCCGAAAGCATACATTCAAATATATTATCTCGAACTAAGAACGACCAAGAATGCCCATGAATTATGAATAAGCCTAGGTAGGATAAATAACATTTCCTGGAGCAAAATTCTGGGAAAACGCTACAGTCCTATACACTTCCTTTACATGATTTTTCAATCCGGATCGGACTTTCCGAAAGCACAAATTCAAATAGGTTAGCTCGAACTGAAAGTGACCCAGAATGTCCATGAATTATGAATGAGTCCAGGATAAATAAACATTTCCTGTAGCAAAATTGTGGAACATCGCGAAAATCCATGCGTATTGTTATTGTTCCGAGATTTTTTAGCTAAGATGTGTCCATCCGAAAAATCTCAGGAAATGTCTCAAATCTCTGGTATTGTAAATAATGCTTTACTACATTATTACTACTATCTTATCGAAGTGAAACATTTCATGTTTAGTGCAAAATCCTCAAGATTCGATTAAAATTGAGACACAATTCATGGGGAAAACAAAGCAAAAATCGAGCTTATCTTCTATTGATCAGTTTGAAGTGAAATATTTCACCGACTAGACTTTCTGAAAAGTATTTTGTTCATCTCTGCATCTTTGTCCAAAAAGTCCAAATTGAAATACCCATTCTATTTTGGATTTTTGACTCGATAATTTTTGCAGTGCAGTCACACTAGTACTAGTCACACAGTCCGATTCAGAGTTGGGGGTTGCATTTAATGTCACTCCAAAACTGTCTAATCTAAACACAACCTTCCTTCCGGTTTCCTGACTTCCCCTTCCAATTCTTTACTTCCGCTGCTCCCGCTGCATTACATAAATTGCATTGTACACTTCTGTTCCAAACAACTAAAAAAATTACAGCCTACAGCAAAGCACTAAGTAAGAATGATGCTTGATTGGAACTCGAACTCATTCCCAATTTCCCCTCCTAGCTATTACTTCATTTATTTTTAGTTCCAAATTTGAATGAAACGAAGAGGAAGTGGGCCCTTAATCCATTCTTGCTCCGGCAATTTGCAATTTCCGGATTGGTCATCCGAGTCAGTAGGTAGGCGAGTGTCGGTCTGGTGTCGAGTCATGATAAGTCACCTGGGAATTCCTGCGGAATTTTTTCGCAAAATAAGTTCCACCTGTACATGAAACATGAGAAAGGAAATAGCCGCCAAAATAGGACAGTCGCCTCAAATGCAAATGCTCAAAAAAATTAAGCATCTAACACGCATAAGCGACAAGTTCGACTTTGAGAATCAGAACAATTCCGATGAGTCATCCATAAGCGATTGCAACGCAAAACAATCTACAGAACTCTCCGCTCATGTCGCGGATGAGTGTTCTTTGATCAACCTCGTCAACCTGCTTGCATTTGCTGCTCCTGCAGGTGTACGATGATCAAACTCAAACACAAAACTTACGCAATCCACAATCAACATGCAATGCAACTTGATCACCTCTTTGACGACTCTTTCTCTATTCTACCAGCCGAACCGCCCAAAAAACTTCTGTCTATCTTTCTGTTGTTTGAGTTGAGTTTGATAAGAAATTCAATGCGGGCGCATCGACTGGGCTGCTGGCTATACATACCTCGTTTCGATTCGAAAGACAAGGTAAAATGCGAAGGTTTCCACCTGCAAAAAAATACCTAGGAAATTCAATGGCAAACAACGAAACAACCTAGAATTATTAACTAGCCTGCCTTCTGCATACACCCAAGAAAGAACCAAGACCTCCTACGATACGAATCCAAACTCAAAAACTTTTCTAATCCTTCAAAATGGCCACACCTTGATACCTTGTCGGTCGAGCTAAGTTTCCGCGCTTTGTAGTGTAATCCTGGAATATGCAATGTTAGAAATTCAGTCAATTCTGAGATATACTTACTTGTACTTCAAGCAAGGGACATTCCATAAATTACCTAAATAATGAAAGAGGGTGCTCCCGTTAAGAAGAGACATAAAAGTGATCAAAGGAATTCTCGGTTTGCAAAATACATAGGTGCTCCCTAAGCTCCATGCTGAGCTCAAGCTCAATTTTAAGTAGCTTAAAATCTTGCAAGCTCAGCCCTGCTCATCACTCATTGTGCCTTTGTGCTGAGTAGGAGAGACTAGAACCCGACAGCGACACTCTGTAAATTATATCACACCTTTACATACATCATTCATTTATCGGTGCGGTGGATTGAAATCGGGGTGTCACCTCCCTCGGGTCGGTCCCAAGAGATCCAGATCTATACGTTGCCAATTTTTCGTATTTAAGCTGGCTTTGCAGTTTTGCAAATTGCCGAATTGATTTGACCGAATTCCTTAGCATGACCGCCGGCAAATTGATGCATGCATGTGCTCTTTGACATGAATTTCTCGCTGCCATATGTATCCGTTTCCCGAGTGCGTGTTTTTCGACATGTGCAGGATTTCCGCGTACATTTTAAAAAAATAATTGGTCGGAACAGAATAGATTCTTAATTCGCAATTTTTAAACCTCCCCCATCATCTTCGCCCGGTTAGAAATAATTTACTGTCGCTTAGGCCATATTGTCTATAATCCTATAAAGGATTTGGGAGGAAGGAAGAGAAGACATTTTTTTGCGCCATGGTTCGTTTGGCGGAATTCGATTGAGGAGGGGATTCCTCGCCTCTTCCTTTCTTTTCATTCATCCGTCCATCCGTACTACCTGAGCTGGGTCTGAGTCTGACTCCATTCCTGGCAGAATTTGCTAGATTCGCTAAATTCTAGGGAGCATATGTACAATGACATAATAATTATGTGCTGGTGTTCATGTTCACTCAGCTTTCCATTATATTCGAGTATATCATTCTGCTCTGCTTTGCTCGTCCGACCGCACCGTCCATCCTCGTATAATTTGGACGTACAAAGGTGGCAGACTCAGGCAGATATTATTGGTTATGTTATGTTATGTTTTCATATTTGTCTGTAGCAAATCGTCCGAGTCACAATGATAATAGTCACACAGCCATGCCATAATTGGTCCTATTTGATCAACGCAGGTGTGTTGTGTTGAGGCCAACATTTCGTACACGAGTCGTCATTTCATTTCACTGTTCAAAGTTGCGTCATTTAGTTGCACCAATAATCGACAACAATCATAACAATCACGCAACGACAAACGCGTTTCCCACTGTGTTGTGGGAAAACAAGAAATATTGTGAGTAGTGAGTAGCACAGCGAAAACTTAAAGAGTGCGTTTTCGTCCTATATTGATATGTTTCTCCATCGATTCGTATTGGGTTTTTCCAACCTCAACGAGATAGGGAGAGGGACTTTGGGAATAAAATGATGGGTTGCATTTTGCTATGTTCAGGAATATTTACGGCAGTTAAAAACTTGATAAAACTGCTTACCTCTAAAAATTGAAAATTTTAAGATTATTGGTCTAAAAATAGTTAAAAATTTGAATTAGGAAATCACTTCACAGTTGAAATTCCACTCAAAAATATTAAAATTAAAATCTTACTTTGACTCGCGACATATAGAATGTCATCTAAATCACAGCAAAAAAAACGCAAATGAAATGGGTCTTCTTGGTTACTTGTCGGACTCGGAATAGTAAATGCTAGATCATCGAGATCTTATCGATTATCAGATCTCCATATGAATTTCACAATTATCTCCTGAAAACTTTGAAATGCTACTCCCAATTTTCAGAGCAGAGCAAAATACATCAAAATCACCCAATTTACAATGTAAAGTCATGTGATTTAATAGAATTCGTTGAATTCAAGAATTTGCTAAAAGTTTTGAGAGATTTAAATTTTAAAGTCAAAGTGGTTCGATTTAAATTTATTACTCTCACATAGATTAGTAGTGTTTACACATAGAACGATGGAGTCTTGTTAGTTAAAAGTTAAAACTAAAGCGTTGCGATTGCGAATTTATTTGAGATAGGAAAAAAGTGGGGATCTCCTACGTTGACATGTGGGTGTGGGTACGCAGAGGAGATACGCACTGGAGCTAAACCACAATAATATAAACAAAAACCCGTCGATCGGTCACCGACCCAACTCGTTCTTTTTTTTGCTCTTCTCTTATCTTGACTTGGTCCTCTTTTTGCAGTAGTTTGCAGTTCCTTTTCAGTTTCACTTTCGGTCCTACAATTCATTGTCCTCCAGTGTATTCAAGGCCAACAAGCAAAACAAGCACGTGCAATTCATCATGCTCTTGCTCTGGTCTCTCTACCTAGTCCTCTGATTATAATGGTTAAGGCATTCACGGATGGGAAATTGTGAGAACCTCTGCTCACAGATGACCGATACCTGCAAAAATTATTCATAGTGGGAATCTGAGAATGATCCCCACCATATTGGAACGCAACTCAGAATTTTCGAGACTTTATGAATTTTTTCGTCTATCCATTTCGGTTCGGATCAGACCATAAACTTGTGCTGTCAAATTCTTAAAAAAATCGCAAAAACCTTCTCTCAAAATGCTGAAGATATTAAATCCTCCAAATTTCCAAAATTCAAAAAGGCAGACGGATTTTGTAGTTTATGATCTAGTTTCTTTTCTTAGGAAATATTCATAGTGAATGCATTGTGTATTTTTGGAGCCATATTTCGGACAAACTACTGTGTTGCAGGCCATAAATCCGACCTAAATCCTAAACCCCCTCTGAGCCATCTGATCCCTAAATCCGAAATCCAAATCCACTTCTGAGCCTCATTTTAGCAGCTCATGAGCGCCCAACGAAAGTGATTAAGGTATCACGACCTTTTAAAATTGCTGGCTTCAGATTTGTAAAAAAATGAATCCCAGTCACGACTCAGAATCAAGATGCGAATCTTGTCAAAATTTCACATTTTGGGACCATTTTTCTAATACGACTAGCCAACATGACGCACGACGAACAATACAACTTGGGACTACCCTACCCGCCCCTGCAATCATCCTTTACTTGGGTCGGATCTCGGATAAGGTTTGAACTTTACTTGCAAGGATGTGGTTCTCAACCCGACCCGCTAAACTAACAATAAGGCGTTATTCACATAGACAAAAAAAAATTACCAGTCAGATCAGAGTACACACCATTTCACTTCCCTTGCCTGCATTGCATGGCACATCTTCTTGCAAATATTGCCGAGCCGGGTATATTCATATTTCAAGCCATTCCGAAACAATCACTCCACGCACAGCTTCACACTTCCATACTTTATTTTTGCAAACGATGATGAGGTTTCGTCGGGCCAAGAAAAAGACCACCTCAAATCTTGAATTGAGTTCATCTTGGTTGCTAATATTTTGCGTCTTTCGGCACTGCACCCTCCTGCCCTGCACTTTGCACCTGCAAAAAAGTTGTATTCATTTATATTCAAACTCTCAAACTCTCAGACCCAAGATTTGACTACGTCTTTTGCATGCACTTTGTGAGAAAAGAGCAGTTTGAGTTTTGAGATCTTGAGCTCTCGAGCACCGCAGAGGAAATTCAATCCTCTGTCCTCTCCTCTCTTCTGAGAAATGGAATGTCAACATTCCAACCGAATGCAATGCAATGCAGTGCAATCCAGCAGCAGCCATTTTTTGCAGTGGTGTGCAGACTGCAAATTGCTTTCCTAACCGTGTTTGCTTTCTTTCGAGTTCAAAACCGAGTACTTTATTTTGGTACTGGTCTCGGTCTCCTCTCAGAAGCGGGTACGTTGAGGTCCAAGTCAAACAAAGACAGACCTTTACTTTCAGACATTCCAGAGCTTTGCTCTGAAAGCCAGGCCTGGCCTGGCTGGCGGGTCGGGCTTTCTTTGTTGTCTTAGAAAGATTGACAGCCGAGTGCAAAAATTGCAGGGTATGCGTAGGCATGATGGATGGAAAATGCAACGACATATATTTATATTTCCCTGCAAAAATTATTCTTTTCCTCCCTTTTTTGCAAAGAACAGATGCCGACGCCATTCTGATTCTGAACCAAGAATGAAACATTTCAATTCAAAATTATCATTTTTTTACGGTACTTTAAGAACCAAAACCCGAAGTGTGTTTATATCCGAATGGCGGAATTGCCAATTTCCACTTTGTCCGATTAAAAAAAACTCATTGTTTATTTCAGATGATTGGTTCGATGGACATTCCTCGACCTATGACTCGAGTCGAGATTGTGGCCGCCATGCGGAGGGTCAGGGTGAGTTTTTGTTCCATCGAACGCAAAACCCATTTATTTTGACCCAAAAAATGATTGCATGCGTACATGCATGACCATGACTGAACTCTGACCTTTTTATTCCCAGGTTGAATTCAAAACGAAAGGAGTAAAGAAAAGAAAAGTGACGCTGTCCGTGTCCGTCGACGGAGTCAAAACTTGTCTCAGGAAACGAAAGAAAGTAATAAAAAGAATTAAAAAAATCCATTCACATTAAAGATTGAAAATCGCATCATTCTCCAAGCAAATGTTTAATCAAAATTCTTTCCTGTGATTTATTTCGTGTCAGAAACGAGCGAGTTACGGTGGGAATGAAGACATGGTTCTAAAACTGCATCCAATTTATAGGTGAGTCAAGTCGAGTCAAGTCATGAACATTTTACGGCCACCCATGATTGTGATTTATGGAAGAATGAATGAGTCTCAACATTCAACGCGGGTCTTTTTATTAGACCAATAAACGTAAAAAAAGTGCAATCAACCAGCCCAGCAAGGCATTCATTCAAGACGGCGGAAAGGAGAGAAAAAGAGCGTTAAGAAAGTGAATGAAAGTAGTGCGCTCCAGTTCGTTGCTAGAGCAGTCGAAACTCTCAAAAGTCCAAAGTCGAACTCGAAACTGTCAAAAGTGCCAAAAGGCAAAGATCCGAAACTCTTGACAGGTTCACCTAACAAGGGAGGGCCGTGTCGTGACATTAGTAAAACGCCCAGACCTGGGCATGGCATATTTTTCAAAATTGTTCGGAATTCCAATAGTGTGAAAATATCAAAACTTGCTAGAGGTGGCAAAGAGCAGGGCTCCAAAATTTATTGTTAGCAAAGGGCAGGGCAGGGTAAGGCCGCAAAACGAAAAGGGCCGGGCAGGGCCGGGCCAAGAATTTTTAGAAGTTGAAAGGGTCGGGCAGGGCAGGGTCCAAAAATTCGAGGGCCGGGCCGAGCTAAGAACTTCGGCCCTTCTTTTGGGCAGGGCAGGGTAGGGCCAAAATATTTTAATGCAGGGCCGGGCCGGGCCCAGAAATGTCGGCCCTTTGCCACCTCTAAAACTTGCCTATTGGAAGAAATTATAAGTGTTAGGTCTATTTTTAAAGTTGGACATCAGAAATTAAATCGTGAAAAGTCAATTTTTACGGGTTAAATCAAATGCTGATTTTCAGTTTTTCGATTTGGAGCTCCGTTGGCGATATTGATTTTCTTCAAATTTTTTTTGGAAGGGCTCGAGCTTCGAATAGGCTTTTCACAGAAAATGCTCGAAATCGAAAAACGGAAAATCATCGTATGATTTATTCCGTGAGAATAAACTTTACACGAGTACCCGTCCTCACCCTCCTGTTGTATTTTTGACATCCAACTAAAATTTATTAGACAAACAATTATGACTTGAGGCAGTTTTGATGTTTTCTCACAACTTGGATTCCAAGGAATGCAGAAAAAATACGCCAGGTCTAGAAGAGAAGTTTTTCGCACGTCACGACCCTCCCTGCAAGGTGTTTCCAACTTTGAAATATTTGGAATAATAAATGCATAAAAACGTTGCTTAGTTGATCCCCTTTGGCCCTCACGTCTTGACTTTAACCACCAGCAGCAGGAGATCTGACTGAACTTCCATAATTGTCGAAACTTTGCCGCTGAGACCGCACAGAGCCGAACTTGTCGAAAATTGGCCAAGGGGGCCACGTTCGTGCTCCAACTTTTTTCTTGCAAGAAAAAGTTGAAGTTGAAAAAGTTGAGGGCGAATGCAACAATGTGTTCTAATTATGATAATTTTGCCACTTTCTAGAATATTCTACGTGTCTCATGACTCCCAAGACGTCAAGATCTTCAGCTACATTGCCCGAGAGACTTCCTCCAACACATTTCACTGCTGTGTCTTCAAAGCCACCAAAAAAGTAAGACGTTGTCTCGCGGTGGTGCTGGTTGGATTCCTTCCGCCAGCATTTTGAATTTACTAATCTTGAACCTTTCGGTTGATTGTTGCAGAAACAAGCCCTCAGAATTGTTCGAACGGTTGGTCAAGCATTTGAAGTATGTCACAAATTGAGTTCCCCGGCCGGTGAAGCGGATGACCACGATGACGGCTCATCGTCATTCGTCGACGTTGACGTAGTGAACGAAGATACAAGAAAAGGGTTGTCCACAAAAACCAGACAAAGCAATGCAACGACAAAGGGCGGAACTCTCAGCAGGGGTCAAAATAAAACAATGCCAGTCAGCAACAAACCTTGCAGCGCCAGTCCTATGTCTGGGACCAAAAAAGGCCCTTCGTCCCGACAATCCGAAGGTAACAAAACAATTGAGGCAGCCCAGGTATGGTTAGTTTCGATTTCGACCACAAATAATTTTCTGTGTGCGAATTTTTTGTAGGGACTGCCGAAGAGGAAGACGAATCGACGTTCTCCAATTCTCTCAGGTCAACCAAACAAAGGCCTCCACCTTTGGTCGTAAGTTTTAAACTTTTTTGACTCTAAGGACTCCCAAATTCTGGGCTAGACCACACGGGATGTCCTTAATTTTGGCTTGAATTTCAGGACACTTGGAGAGAGTCAATCTCTGCTCAGCACGAAACCCAATTGTTGAAGGAGAAATTGGAGCAGCAATCGATGAGCACTCAGGCCGCCGTTGCTCAAATCAATCTTTTGAGGGATCAGTTGGCGGCAGAGGCCGCTGCACGTGTTGAAGCTCAAGTAAGCATTACTTGAAAATGACCTCGACCTCTGAGTCTTGACATTGACCTCTGAATTTTGACCTACTAATTTTTTTTATTCATTTTAGTCTCGGACCCAACAATTACTCTTGCACAACAAAGAACTGCTGGACCATCTCCAAACTCTTGTGCGACACATTCAAGAGTTGGAGGGCTCTGACGCCCCGAATCTTCCTCAGGTTCGTTTTTAGAGTCCAGCCATTTTTGCAGTTGCAGTGCCAGTGCTATGAGCTATGTATTCCGTGTGGAATTCTCTCCTTTGTCAAACCTAACCAACCACCAACCGTATGCATGCATGCAAATCGGAAATTGAAACCCCGACAAAATGCCCGGGTATCCGTCGTGTGTTCTGCTCGGCCTACGCTCGCGCTGTGTACGCTTTTGTTCCGGACCGACCGGATTCCGCGTCGGGTCCCCTGAGGACCTTGAGGCGAAAGCAATCTAATCTTTGGCTTTGCTTCTTGAATTTCGTCGTTCTAGTGGAGACCGGAAACGCGGAAACCGGAAGTGGCAAAACGGGCAGAAACGCTCCTTGTCGTCTTTTGAATGTTTTTTTTTGCGATTTTGATCTGCATGTTATTGACGCTCACGTATGTACCGCTCCGGAAATTAATCTTCCTCAACCTGTCACTCATCAAAATGGAGCCGGAACAACCGGATTTATCGGATGGCACTGACGCCACTTCCACGAAGTTTTTGTTTGATACCCAGACCTGAGTCTGTGTCGTTTGCCGTTTTCGCTATAAAAAAAATCTCGCGGATTTCAACCGCGCTTTTGATTTTTGCCGCTCGTTCTTCAGGTCCCGACTTCCCCGCCACACTACGCTTCATCATTCCAAGAAATTGAGGCCCTTCGGCGTCAGAACTCTGCACTTCTGGACACCATTTTGTTTGAAAACAATCGACTCTTTTACCAACCTCCTCCTTCTCCCATTCGTCTCACCTTGAGCCCTGCAGCCGCCCTCTCCCCCACTTACATTTACCCGTGCCAAGGGCTCGTCCTTGGCAATTCCCAGTCCCACCACCCTACCCCTCAGTCCTCCCCTAGAAGTCAGGACTCGCACGCTTCAGTCTCAATGGCCTTCCAACACATGCAAACACAAACACTTCCGGTCGACTCGGAAGTAGAATATGAATCCCTAAAGTACTCGCATCGATACGAAGACACGAATCGGCTGTTGCAACCGCCAAAACTTTCATCAATCGGGCGGCGGGTCAGTGGTGAGGAGGGAGAGGAATTTGGATCAACGTCCAGCACGAAGAGCATCATGTCGCGATCGTTGAGCGAGAAGACGGGTCACAAAATTAGCGGTGACCTTGACCCCTTGAGTCAAAGCCAGAGGGGGGCTTGGGCTCGTCACACCACCAAGTGACCTTGGATATTTCTAAACGTATACGTCATTCATTTAATTGCTGGTCAATTTGCAACAATAAAAGACAATTATTAGGGACGAGTAAAAACGGAAAATTGGGTTAAATCAGTTCACTCGGCGCAAACGCGAAAATTTAATTATGACGAAATTCTCCCTCCATTTTTCACACACGACCAAACAGGGAGATAATTCCACGGAAAACCATTGCGCAGAGCCTGAACCTGCGATTGAATTTTGTTATCAAATTTTTAAAAATCTCATTAACTAATTTTTTTTGAAACTTCTGACTCTATTCAGCTCACACCCCGCTCCAAAGTCGAGCGTTGGTTTGTGATGCAGCCGGCCTTGGAAGAAATCTTGAAACGTGCAGAGTCTCACCCAGAGTCTGGGTTTGTGTCTTCAGACAAAAGTCTTTTCTCCTCACTCTGGGCTAGAGTTCAACAGAGAAGAAGGTCGAAGAAGATGGCCGGCAAGAAATTAATGGTCAAGTCTGCGTCGAGAACATCCTCAGTCTCATTTTGATGAGCCCTTGCGTGACGACCACCTTAAGTGGCCCTTAATTAAGGGTCACTACTTCACTTGTACATTCTGTAATTTTGTACGAACTGACGGACGGGTATCATCTCTAACGCCTCAACAATATCATGAATTCACTCACTGCCTCATCGACTCATGACTCATTCATGAGTCGCCAGTGTCGCGATCGCAATCGCGGTCAACGTAAATAATCGTCAGGTCAAAGCTTCGTGGGTCAAAGAATCGTGGAACAACAATTTCGTTTGTTTGTTCAAATTTTTTGACACGCTCCGATTCTGACCGGCGATTCGAATGTATTTATATGAACTAATTAATCTTATCTCAAAATACATAGTAATACATTCCAATACTTTTGTACGTATTCTTGCAAACTGAAATTAGCCGTGCTCTTGTTCGTGTTCACCCATGCATTCCTTAATCCTTAAATAGCCAGTACACGCACATAGAACTAAAAATAAAAAAATCAAGATTTTGTCATTAAACACTGTTATTTACTCATTTGAAAAAATGCTTACACAATTTGAAAAAATAATTAACAAATCTCGACATAAATGAATACTCTACCTACCCTTTAGCTTGGAAGGTAGACAGCGAATCTTGATTTTAAGGTTTGCAAATCCTATCATGGCAAGAACTTGAAGTCATAAATTGAAGGAAGTTGGATTTTCGGGCGAGTCCCTTTTTTTGTATTTTTGAAAAATGAGACAAAAGCTGAAAATATTAGTTACCTTACGGTGATGATAAAAAATCGAAGTGAAAGCGAAGCCTAATGGGATTGTACATTAGTGGCGTTACCCCATGCAAATTTGTTTTGGTGGAATTGACTGGGGTTGTTGTTTTGCATTGCTTTTTTTAAATGGAAGAAGGCATGAGATAAATTTCTATTTTTCAGTTCCATGGCAAGGACAAAGGGCGAAAGAGCAAAGAGCGTTGACCACGTTTGTTTTCATCGCCAATTTCCATTGCTTTCCCTCAACTTTCTCCACTTTCTCCCCCATTCAACCCTTCAAAGTCTTCAACAACACTTCGTTCTCAGTACGAACAAAATATACTTAAAGTGCAGTCATCAATAATTAAGGCCTTGGAAAATAATAACTTAACTACTTAACAACAATCGTTTTCCTTGTCTACTAGTACTAGTGCAGGCAATGAATTTCGCAGTATTTTTTTGAACAATTTGGTAGCATGGTTGCATGGTAGCTTATTCCAGCATATTTGCAAAAAAATACTAGGTTGAACTACCGAGTGAGTTTACCACGTATTTGTAGCTGTAATAAATAGTTGATGACCTTAATAAGTCGTAGCCAGACTACAGAGCAAGACCGCAAATTGCAAATCTTGCTGAATAAATTTTAATGCCAATGAAACCATTAACTTGTCACCGAGCAAAATGCTAAGCCTGATGCTACGTTTTGTCATTGAGCTGAGGAATAAGAAAATGCATACAATTTTTTTTACCACCCCTCTATTTTCAACTAAAGAGCGACGTTACTTAATTGGCATTTTGATGAGCAGTGCTATGCTCACTGTGCAACGCTTAGAAAGAGCGACACGAATTTTGAACTCTTCTGTAATTTGACTTGAAAGAAATTCTGCAGTGCCGGTGCTGTGACCGGCGGTATTCCATTGAATCCATTGGTTACACGTCATTGCTTTTGAAATTGTATTTGGTTTTTGTTGTTGTTGTTGTTGTTGTTGTGTTACAGGATTAACGAGATATTTAAACCGGATTCAGTTGCCATCTATTAGATAA
>JAQGCM010000884.1:0-19366 GCA_034699705.1 Hymenaphorura dentifera
TGAGTCTGTGCTGGGCTTGAGTCAAAAGATAAGATTTAACATCAAACAGAAATCAATCTAGTTTTGGAAAAATGAAATATAATAACATGAGTAAACAAACTATCGATAAGCTTTAAAGCTTTTTGCCTTGTTAAGTTGCGACTGTTGTATTACTCTAGAGATTTTGGTCGGAATATATTTTTTGCAGAAAAACCGATGACAAACAATTTCAATTCGAACTCATGTGTGGAATTCAATCTCTGCTCGATATGTCTTCGAGCTAGCCAAAGTCGACAGTAGTCGGGAAATACTAACAAAAAACCTGAATTATAACGGATTCTAAATATTTTCTTTCCCGAGCTAAAAGCGGGGCGATGAATTATGTAGATCTAGATCATCATAACAGCCTTACATCAGATCCAACAACGCGATTTTCCAGCATTGGCAATGGCAAACGCACAATTTTTTTGCCACAGTTCAAGCTCCAAACCAATTGCCAACAACACATCTTAATCTTAGATTCTTTGACTTCTCTCTGATTTCTTTTTGAATTCATTCAGGGCTTGCTGTTAGTAAAGAATAGCTACTTCCTCCAATGTTTGAAGTTCTATACATTCTGGTTCAAAGATAATCATAGTGCGTTAAAACAAAGTGTGCGTGTGGCTGAGCAAATAATGATGTGAAGCAGTAGCTCGCACCAGCAGCCAAAGTGCCGCCTGTAGCAACATTAATAGCTTTCCTATTGTCTGCCAAATGCCGTATTAGTCGAGTGCTCTACTTTTTAATGACTCTCTTCATTACGACTTACGACTATTTCCATTCACATTACGACTTGCCATTTGAGTTGAGAACTACAGCGTGGCAGGCCTGCCCGAACGAAAGCAAAGCAAACGTAAATTGGGCGAACAGTATGCTTCATTTGAGCCCTGATAGACAATAAATCTGTTTCGTTACGTTATAACATTTTTATACTAGTTGTATAGATAAAATCTAATAAAGACAAGAAAGAGCAAATCGATGGAAAATTGTGCAAAAATCGTCGCGTGAGGGGGAACCTAGTGATAAAATTGCCTATCTTAGAAAATTTGAAGCTATCGTCTATTCTGGAGCGTCAGAAAACATTTCAATATTTCCCTGTGGTAATTTCCCCTCTCAATTCCTCCTACACATTCATTGGTTTTGTTTCCTCGGCACTTTGAACAAATTAGACGGAATTTAATACAGTTCAAAAAGCAGCCGGTTCTTTCACCCCTCAATTTCATTTTCGCGATCAAGTGCTAATGGGTTGTGACGTTGTACTGCGCACCCGTTTTATTTGCGTACGCAAATAGGCAAATAATATTCCCGTCTGGTTTTCTGCTAGCGTGATTTCTCTGTTGCGCAGATTTGGCTCATTCGGGACACGTTTGTGTTCCACAAACACACATCAGTTCTATTCCAAACTGGCTCGATTTGCTTTTCTATGTTACAAGATTGGAGCTATTTTTATCGGAACTTGGGCCGAACGGTCATTCATTCATAACTTTACATTTTATTGCGGAAATATAAAAACTACGTCCAGGAAAATAAAGGCTGGAAAATAGTTAGTAATTAAAAATCAAAAGGATGACTTACCTCTGCATTCATGCGAGTCCCTGGACGTAGCTCTTCCCCAAGGACGATCCAAGTAGAATGGTTTGCATCTCTCGCAATCACGTCCGGCTGTGTTGTGCCGACAATCGCACACCATTTCACCTTCCCTGTTCAAAATAATACAAGGTGTTTAGAATACTAATTTATATGATTAAAAGTATTTCAAAGACTTAATTTAGAGCTCGAAATTTAATCGAAACAATACAACAAGCACTTCTCAACTTGTCTATATTCATCTTATTAGTACACAAAATAAAGTTAATTCTATCGGAGTTCTACAGTGCCGAGTTGGATAGGAATTTTATATTTTTTTTCTTTGGTATAGAATTTGGAAAAGTCAGTTGATCATAGTTTCATTTTCATGTCTAGCAAGCGCATTCGATTTCAATGTAATTCTTTCCAATTTCCAATAAAAAATACTCTTGCCGACATGAGATGATGATTGACAATCAATTTTGCCATTTTTAATTCGCCTTTGTTGGTATTCCACGAAAACCATTTAAAAGACTTGCTCAAGGCAGAGTATATGCATGGGATTTCGTATTCATGAATGAATATTCTGTACCCGCGACCACGACGACAACTCTCGGTCAGCTCAGCATTGACCTTAAGGCTAAGCAGCATTCAATTCATGCTGTATGTTGCATGGGTCCCTTTCCTCGTGAAAAGCAAAAACGAGCAGAACAATGTGCTAGTAGAGAACAACAATTGTAACCTAGAAATATTTCTATTGCACAACAATAGAGGAATCGTATTCCATTCTTCGTGCCCATATCGTACCATCTGTCCTTTCCAGTTGGTCTAGCCGGAAATGAATGTTTGAATGGGAAATGCTGGCACAAATGCACGATGACACGATTGCTACAATTTGGTCATACTAGGACCAAACAACATTTGAACAGACTGACGGACTGGGACTGGGACTAGTGGAGTCCGAGTCCAACCTGTTTCTTTGTATTTCACTACATTGACTGCATGGGTGTTCATGAGATTGATCCTGATTGTTTGAATTTGTCTTTGTTGCCAGCCCTGCTATTTACAAAAGGTTGATTTAGTGGACAAAATCCAACGTTTAAGGGAAGGTAGGGCTGGAAACACGCATATATCTCTCAAATCTTAACTCACTCACTCGAGTTCTATTCCAATTCCAACTAATTATTGGATGCATCAGTTTCCATTTGTTCTACTAATTCGTTACTAAGTTATCCTGCGAAAAAAGCATTTTTGACTTACTTGTTGTTGATACAGCGAGAAGCATGCCCATTACATTTACAACGACCCCCAACTGCAAAGTCAGCCACCGAATAAAATGTGCGAATGTTGTGAGTCTTGGCCAAAATAGATGAAGTCCCGAGGCTCGTCACTTGTGGTTGCCCCTCATTAGCCTGAAATTAGACTCATAAAACTTAACTACAAGAATTTCATCCAATTCCTCCTTATTTTCAGTTCAGAGTCAGACGGTCCGAATCTGCCGACCTTCCCGTTCAACTTTCACTCTGTTTGTATTACAGATACAGGCAGGATAATTTTTAGGGCAGGTTGTGCAAATTTTATTTATTTAGCCGAGTTTGGGATTGTAATTTGGTCGCCTCGCATTGCTTGTAATCTCGGCAAAGTCTTTAATTAAGGCGTCTGCTTATTTGAACAAATTTGGTCTCATTTCCACGACCGACCTCGGTGTAATTTTTATCATCCGAATACACGCCTAGTAAACCTTATTTAGTGGGTGCCTTCGCGTTCATGGGTCGTAGATTTGTTTGGACGTGGGAAAAAAGCAATTTTAGTCAAGGTTTCGGGGCCTTTTTATTTCCCAGCCACCCCAAGCTAAACTGTCAATTTGGTGTGGAATTTGGAATTTCGGAATTCTTCTAAGTATAGTTAGTTCTCTCAACTTGCCTTTTGAACAAAGTATTTAAGGTTCATGTCGAATTAAATTGAATTTTGGTTGAGTGGGTGAAAAAATTAGGGGATGAGTACAGAGTGAGAGTCCGTAGAGTGAAGAAAAAAGACATAAATACCTGATATCCATTGCGGTAGAGCATCTCAGCGGGGTTCTCACCAGAGTCGACAGAATTGATTGTGTTGTTCTGAAAGAAAAAGATTTGCTCTGACGGCGGAGGAGTCACTGGCGAAGGACTCACGGCAGGGGATGAGGATGAGGACGACATGACCAAAGATGCAATGTCTTGACTCAAACTAGCCACGTCCGTGTCAGGCTTCAACAAACGATTGAACACAACTCGAATGTCTGTAGCAGTCACCCAGTCCTAAAATAAAAATTTAATTTGGAACATCGGAATATTTAAACTTGCTTAATCAGTGACAATTACAAAATATTTTCAGATCTCTAAAAATGAGACTGACAAAATGTGAACAATAACATAATTGTTTGACACGACGAAGAAGAAATTTTCAATCATTGCTTGACTGAACTCGATTTGAAGTTAGTGTCATCAATTTGCGAGTCTTTTTAATAGTCCAGTAAAAACAGACATGCGAATTTCTAAAAAAAACTTTCGTTAATTGGGCTAGATTATATGACAGGAAAGCTTTAGATCCAGCAGGGCCATCTTCAAATATTTGTGGTATTAGATGCAATTCACAAAATGAATTAAATGGCACATATTTAAGCAATAAATAAGTCGAAGTGAATTGTGAAATTCATTCATTTGCCAGACAGACGATCAGACGAATTTGAGTCGATCAAAGTTGGCCTCAAAACTTGACTGACCTGAAGAATCGGACTATTATCAAAATCAATCGCACTCGGTCTTCCTTCCAAAGTGCTGAACGCAATGCGAGAGCCCATTCCATTTTCACTGCTCACATGGCTGTCCGTGCAGAGTGCCTCCTGTTCATTGGCACGCGTAATTGTTGCCCTTGAATGAATAGAAAAAGACAAAAGAGAAAATAAAATACTATTCTCATCACTCATCACAATGAAATTCAATTGAATCGATTGAATTTATAATTTGAGACGGTCGGACGGAGACTTCCTTCTGCGCATAATTTAAGTAGTCGATTTGCCACATTCACAACTTGAAAGTGTTCAATCGATGCTAAAGCTTGCTTCATTTTTAATTGCAGTCACCTCACGGTCACGCTCACGGTTTGATTTCACCGTCCACACGGATAATTGATTGTTGCGCATCATCATCCCATCCCATTCTAGTGCGGGTATGGATTTCATGAGCATGAGTTGGTTGGTGAAGAAGACCATGTCCAATATTATGCGAGCTGATTTAGGAACATGATTTTTACACGGATGTTGTAACATTACATTGATTTTGATTATGATGGATAGCCCAACCTCACAGAAAACACATTAGGCAACAATAATCATTTCTTTTTTTAGTAGTGACGGATGGCTACACTTCAGTCTGACCATCCTTAAGGACTTTGAGTAACTTGACAGGTAGTGCCAGGCAAATTCATTACGATACTATCATTATTCAATTCTAAGCTCAACTTACATTCGCCTTAACACTTGTTGCAATTATTGTGAAATGCAGCTTTTTAGAATTTTACTGAGACACTCGTGCTATCACATATAAATTATATTTCTAGATGCAATTTTGGACAAAATTAATTAATTAATTGATTAAATATTTATAAAAAATCATTTCGGTCTTTTGCATTTTTAAGCCTCACGGGTGAAGATTCCTGTTTAACTTTTAAATCATAAATGATGGGAATGATAGTTCCTAAATCAGTTATTGGCACGAAACTCTGCCCGATTATTTCGTTGAACTTATCGGTTTTCTGAATTTGGCGAAACCACCATTAATTCCTTCAAATTTTGAAATTTATTTTACTTCCTTATTTAATTCTTAATCATAATTGTTCCTGCAGCGGCATTTGCACAAAATCCGTGGCCACGTGGCCGTATTCAAGTAATAACAGTAGTATCGATGGAACAAACACTAAAAATGCTGCCTCTCGGAAACCGTAAAACATCAATCAAATTTTTGAAGAGTGAATAAGAAGTAGAAAATAAGATTTGACACGTTTTGCTTCATGAACGTTATGTACGCCTGATGCGTACATAACGTGCGTACATGTGATGATGATGCATACATGCACACATGATGGTTTTTGACCGCTCCGGTGCTCTAACAAAGCTAAAGTTTGGCATTGTTGTCGTGTCCATACGGTTCGTACTTCAGACCAAATAAAATAGTCAGATAGCATTGTGTATTACCCTGTGCTCACGCAGAATGTGCATTGTGTTGGACATTTGTGATTGTTTCTTTTGAAGATTGAATTTTATTTCAATATTGTTTACGTAAGCGACCCGGCTCTGTGGTCACGTTTTTGCGTTTACTTGATTATTGTGCTCTTCGAAGGAGTTGATTTGTTAGGCTCGATTGTTGGATTTGCAATTAGTTAAACGAACTAAATTGCGACACGTGCTATATTGTACAATCTGTCAAAAATAGGAGATTTTTCAACAAAACTCACCTGTTGGACTTTCCGTAAATTTTCTTGCACTGTGAGGAATAGTATTGAACTGGTTGCCAGGTTCTGCCAAAATCCATACTCTTGAAAATTGCCAAAGAGTCTGGTTTTGCTCCACTGCAAAATTGCAAGCTAACATAAGTCAACTCATACTTTTTACCCAGAGACAAAGTCAGCGTCACATTCTCACTGTCGAGTGCAAACGGGTTTGATTCCCAACAAGTCAAATTGTTGGGATTGTTGAGATCAGTCATGTACATTGTTGGGTGGGCTCGTTTAGAGTCAGAAGCATCGCACACGTGGCATGCGACCGCTGCTTTCACCGGTTTTCTTCCAGGAAGTGACAAACTTCTTTCCACGCGACGCCCGGCATTCGACATGCCGCCATTATTATTTCGCCTTCTTTTATTCTGATTTCGACGATGTTCTTTCTTCGTTTCTAAATTTTTGGCAATCGTGTTAATTCCAATTCCTCCAACTCCAGATATTTGCTTCGGACGCTCCTCGCGCCCATTGGCCGGGACCAAGGGGGTCAAATAATCACGCTCACGGTCAGCCATTGGACCATCAGAAAACACAAAAACAAAATTTTGTTAATGAACTGCTTCGAATGCTTACAAATTTAGGAAATGAGGTTCAAAATTTTGACCAAAAGGTACACATTCTTGAATATTCAAAATTTTGAACCATCACATGCGAAAATTGCAATGCAAATCGAAGCAGCTTATTAACCACTGTGTGGGGGAGTTTGTTCTTCTGAGTCGGCTTCGGTGACGTCCGGTTCTTCATCCGGTTCATGGACAAAATCCGATTCATCAAAGAATCTTGCGTTGGTTAAAATTTCTCCAAAAATACTTGAAGGAGCAGGGGTCTTTGAAGATGATCTATTCATTTCTACACCAGCAGGCAGTGAAATACCAGATTTTGGAACTTTGGGAAGAACTCCTGCCCCTACTCCACCATTTGGACTAGAGTCAACTTGTTGAACTTGTGACGTAGGGGTCACGGAATGAAGGAGTCCAACTCCAGTCCCGTCAGCCAAAAAACACATTCTGGAAGGAACTTTCACTCCACAAGAATGGCTTGCCGTTATGTCTCTTCCGAAGGCTGCATTCACAAAGTCTGGAATGCACTTTCGAGCCCTAAACTGAGAAGAGGATGAGGAAACTTCTTCATAGCAAGGATCAACATTTGATCCGCTCTGTTGCAGTCCGAACATTTTAAAATATGAAGGAGAACTCGAACTGCCACTGATCTGAATCTCTCGGACGAGGATGAGGAAAATAAGCAGGGGAGTGATCTGATGGGAAAATAGAATCCATGGTCTTAAATATTTCAATCGAGCCATTTTTCCTTCCGCACTTTCTTCACTTCCGGTTTTCCAAAAATCCTATTTCCGGCACACACTGTCTGCCACTAAGCTACGTTCATCACCAAAACTTTCAACTCTTCGTTGGCTGTTCATTTTTAATTTTAATTAAAATTTCATTGTTCAAAATCTTGGAATTTTGGTTTTCCCATTGTTGTTAACTAGTCTAAGGGGCCAAGTGTGAAATCATTCTTCTGTTGTGCTTTTCTTAGGCAATGGTTTAGGTTTGAGAGCATGTGGAAATTGGGTGCAACACATTCCACTTTCCATGAGAGAAAAACTTGAGCGTCCGTGTCGAAAGAATTCTGGGCTCTGACTGCCGATGGCTACAACAACGCAGTTGAGAACAACCCAGGCAGCAGATCCGCTGAGAATCTGTGCATGCGGTAAAAGCAAAAGCGTATAGATGTAACAAGAAGTGATAGAAAAAGTCGGCTTCAGGGTGAATGGTAAACTACAACTACGTACTACGAAAGGGAGAAATGCACACTATTTGGGGAAAACTTTTGGGCTTTCAACAGAAAACATGTAAAGATTTTCTCTGTACCCCTGATTTTTTGATTTTTGAAAACTTGAGGAACTTAGAAGCAAAATTTGGCCAAGAAAAGTTTAGTTTGGAGCCACGTTTCACAAATTTATGGGAAGACGCGTTTGCTGACCAGAAGCAACTTCTTTGCTCCGATGCTGCTGCTGCAAGTTTTCTTGCAGAATTCAACAATCAAGTGAGTTCATGGCTCCATTATTGCATTGTTGAAACCGAATAACAAAAACTACCCGTAAGTTTGGAATGTGCATAAAGTAAGAGTGAAAATGAGAAGAAGACTGACTGACTCTCAGCTAGTCAGGCTGCAGTGTTTGTAAGTAAGTGTCCATTAAGACCACGACGACCACCTGCATGCATACATCCACTTGAAGAAGGAAATTCTTTTCCTCTAACAATTCTATTGAGATTTTCATTGTTGCTGAATACTGAATGGATACTAACATTCATCCAATCCTCAATCCGTGGCTCCTTCTCCTGTCACCTTGAAGGTGTACAACGCTTGTTACGAGTTTGCAAAGCAAAAGGATCTTTATGGACTTCTCATTTCATTCATTTCTTCTTCGTCTACCCAGTCAATGTTCAAAACTGCTGTTTCATTCAGTAAAGACCGAACACCGAGGCTAAACGTTCAGTTTAACAATAATTTGGTGGACAAAAAAACGTTAAGAAAATCTTTCAAGTTCGGAATACTTTTTCCACCGTTATATGCAAGTATGACTTTATTGAGTCTCGATTTTAAAATTTTACTGTCCGCGTCAGTTCAACAATACTACCTTAAACACTGGAACTGCTGCTTTGGCCAGATATTTAATTTTTTTTAAATATTATTTAGTAGCTCCACGGCTAAATTCCAGCAGCAGAGAAATGAATAAATCTTAAGGTTGACTAAGCCTTTGAAGAAATTGAGCTTGTAGAAATTAAAAATTACTTGTGTCAGTAATTGAGACAATGATGAGTTCTCTCACTGATTCACCGCTTTTCTTCAAAAAGACTTGAGACCGTTTGAACCAAAATTGAAATTGAATACAATCGCAGCACAGCACAGAGAAGTCCTTAATTTAACAAAGATGGTATGCTAAAGATTTCACGCCAGGTGCAAAGCAGGGCTAATAACTAAAGTAAGCTAAAGCTCATGTACCCGCATGCATTGTGTTTGTGATGCCCGCGTCGGCCGCGACTGCTACAAAAAATTAGAAACGAAACCGAAAGGGTCTAATGAATGATGCAATGCAATGGGCAAGAATGCTATGAAGAGTTCCAATTTGTGTGTGTATTGCACACTCTTAGTCTAGTAGACAGGTAAGAATAGTGAGAATGGAATAAGTAATCCATCGTTTTCGAATAATGTAAAGGTAATAATAATACGTTCAAAGTCTGCCCTAAAGGCCCTGCGGATTTTAAGTAGTTTGAGCCTGTTAGGTGAACCAAAGAATTGCATGAATGAAAAATTTGCTCCGCTTTTCAAAATAACTTTTGAGAAAAAACCGGTTCTAGTAGTAAAACCAGGTAAACCGAAAATTAGTTTGGCATGGGTGATCATCATTGTTGGATTTTTCAAAGAATTATTACGCTGCAGCCAACGGGTCAAAAAATGGGGATTATTGAAAACAATTTGTCTGAAAATCCAAACAGTACACTATGCATTAGCCGAAGGTGTTTTTTCATTGTTAGTGAAATTTTTTACAAATTGTGCAAGTAAGGCGATAAAAACGACCGACCCAACATTTGTTTCGTTGCTTTAGATGAGAAATCCTACTCTCACAAAATTGGACAATCTCACAATCTGCTCGCAAAATTTAATCAATCGAGAGAGGATAAAGTTCCAAGTCTTGGAGCTTGAGCTTGACTCTTACTAGACTGCGTTTCATTTATTTTATATTCTCTCTTTGCGAGAGTGAAACTGAACGAGACTGTTCCAATAATGAAACTGACGATGACATGAAAGATAATTGGTTGTGACATGAAATTTTCTTTTTCCAACGTTGAGACCCAAGCTCACACGGCTTTTTGGCTCTTTCACTTTTGATTGGTCTCGAACGATTGAGTTTACTTTTGCTTTGCTGGCTTTCCACCACTTGCACAGCACTTCTTGGTTCAAAACATTATAAGAAAGGCAATTGAGTAGAACGAGTGCAAACGTCTAAGGAAAAGCGGATCAAATACAATTTAGTATCTCTCAACCTCCTACCTTCCTTATGGGTGGAATCCACTCGTATCGTTACGAAAAGTTTGCTTGGCCATTAAACTGATCGGACTTTTCTCAATTCACTGCAAGTGTGAACTGGTTGAATAAATGTGCTTAAATTGAGGGCTGGGAATTGAAAAGCAAAACGAAGGGGTTTAAAGTATTCTCAGAGGAATTTCAAAGTGCACAAGTTTGGAGTTTGGGGACTCCGATTTGTCCGGTTGATCGTCAAGGATTTGTTGACTCATTCAATTCTTGACAAGAGCCATTTTATGCTTTCCATACATTTTGGTAGAGTTGTTCAATATTTTCTTGATCAATCAATTTAAATTTCGAGTAATAACTTGTGGCAAATTGATTATCGGAAGTGGAAGTTTGATTTGCTGAAAAAAAATTATTTCCGTTGCCGGATTTCCTAAACTAAGGAATGTCAGGAATTTTGAACAATTTCTCATCGATTTTTGTAAACCATTATTTATTGTTGAGCTAATTGTTTGGTTTAAGTCTCCAGTTAAATCGAGGTTGAATGCTCCAGTCAATCTTCACTATTTTATTATTGGAACGTGATCGTGACTTGGCACGCGTGCCAGCGATTGATAGATCAATAATTTGGAAACAGGCTTGAAATAGCTTACAAAAGTCAGGGATCGGATGAGCGCATTGAGCCAAAGATGATTCCTTTGTTTTCTTTAAATTTAAAAAGAAAATTCGTCATTTCTTTTTCACAAGCTCTCAATTGTGTTCCAACTTTCAAAATTTATCTCATGGAATTTAGAAAGTTACACTCACTCAATATTTCTGTCCACGTCGAGTCTCAAACTAATGAAGACACCACAACACACACAAGTTGTGCCTTGTGTCAATCGCCAACCCTTGTTATTGTGGAAGCAAAATAGCAAAATAGTAGTAGTAGACATTTTTCATTATTTATGATCAGCTAATTCAAGTTCCAGAACTTTGACACTTTTTGGAAATATCTGGTTTCGGTCATCAGAACTCAGAATTACCAAAAAAGAAGAAGCTAGAGAGAGAAAAGGCAAACATTCGTTTCCTTTCTCACTGCAGTCTACAGTACAGTTAGTTGCGATAAGCGTTTTACCAGTGCGAAGGAAGGCCCGGAAACAGGAAATCCATTAAAATTCAACGCACTGAAATCTTTCACGTTTCTATTCATTTCGAATTTTGAAAATTTTTACTTATAGAATTATTTACGGAATTTCATATTTTCATTTCTCCTAGGAATTGCGTATGTTAAATTTTATTCCAATTGTCACGAAATTGCAAAACAAAAACAAAATTTCAATTCACGAAGAAATCCGTTTGTACTGAGGACAGACTGAAAAGAGATTCCGTCATGCCTAAGGTGTCATTTTATTATCGTGCTCTCCGCGGTGTCTAACCAGTAACAATTCCATTAATTCAAACTGGAAACGAATAAAAATCTCATAAAAAGTCGATAATATGCGTGCATTCAAATCTAACATGCACTGTCTTTGGCTTGGTCTTGTTTGGAGCGAATCAGACAGCCATAAAATGAACAAATAGAAATTCCTTTGCTCTTCAGATTCACCGGTGAAATAAATCGGGCTTTTACAAGCCCTTATGGCCCAACAACCGATGAACAGATTAGGTGCAAATAAAATGTGCAAATCGAGTCTTTTGCTTCAACTTTTGAAGTCCAATCCCGTTTCGTATATAACAATTTTATAATGAAGTGGTTGCTTAATTTATAGTTGAAATTATAGTTCAAATTATATAAATTATTCTTGAATAATAATGAATGTACGGGTCTGTTCATTTTGGTGAATGATCGTTTAGACATCCAGTTGTGATATTTTGCTTAGTTTAGAAAAATTTAGTTAGAAGTAGACTCTTTCAAACTCGCAATTTTTCTTGAACAAGCCGTAGCAACTTAGGAATTCAAATTTATTTCTAAATAGTTAAGAAAAGTCTAGTGCCTAGCTAAGAAATTAGTTAAAAAATTAGGATAATCTGGATTGGATTTCTGACAAGGATTGGCTGGGCGTTGACCCTCTATGCCTGAACCTTACGAGAGCAGAAGACATCAAATTTTTCAAAATTCAGTTTTAGTTTTTTAGTTTTAAGAAAAACTTAGTTTATTTAACTATTCTTGTATTTGGGTTTTTTATTTGACGTAATAAAAGTTCTTGGGTAAAAAAAAAGAATTTTAGAAAACATATGAAGAAGATTTAGCTGGAAGTTCACGTTCTGCACACACCGCTCAGGCTTAATTATCTTTTAAATTGTTTAGGATCCCAACAGTGATAAAATGAAGTAACTTGACTCTGCAAATAATGTATTTTGTTTTGTTCTGTGAATTTCTTAAAGTAACTTCGAAGGCCAAAGTCCTTTTGAAAAGCTTTTCCAATTTCGAACATATTTGTGAAAATTTTATTCCTCTCCATCTCACGCTAAAATTTAACTTTCCATTGCGGAATTCTTGTGATGCAACGATACAAAGCGGATAAAAAATACGATTTTAGACAAGATTCGATGTTTCCTCATTACTGGGACTGTTGGGGTCCGAGGGTTTTGTTCACCGCTTTTAAACAATGTAGGAAAACTATGCCAGCCCTAGTGGACCGATCACAAGTTTCTCTCGTGTGCCCATGTAGGTTCTCAAAATGTCTGGTTTTAAAAATAAAAATCATACCTTTACTTTCTAGATGCAAATTGTAAATGTGATCACCGTATTTCATTAGGAAAAAGCTAATAACCCAAACTTTTGTAATCTTTACATATTTTTTCAGTTTTCTAATTTCAATGTAAATATGTTGACCCGAAGCCAAATATTGTATGACAGGTAGAAGAACTTTCCTTCTTCGTCAGTTAATGTGACTTGAGCGTAAAGAAACTAACCAACTATCATCTCATCTCTCCGTCATTCCTTCATTCAAATTCAAACTAATGACCTAACCCAAGGCGTAGAAAAACAGGAAACTTGGAAGTAACATCACTTTTCCAGTGTAGGAATGAATAATTTGAAGTGAACAAGTTTTCCATTGCCAACAGCATGTTATAGTCCTAGTCGTAAAATATAAGAAATTAAGGAATTTGATCGTTTTGAAATAATGTATATGTGAGGTGTGGGTATGGCCAAATTACTAAAGTGACTGTACTGCTTTTTATTGCAGTTCTTCTGTGTCAAATATTGCACAACTTAGCTATAAAAATGCTTCTAACGTGACAGATTTCAAAATGAACCATAACATGGGCAGAGCTCAGCTGAGTCGTCTGAGTCTGAACTAAACAGTTATACTGTTATACTACATGCATGTGAATAATGAAATGTGGGATGATGGGTGAAAGGAAAACTGAGTTAATTGAGAGCTTCTGGGCACACAGGACGTAATTTCGAATGCCCTTATATGAGCTACTTCCACCAAATCCACCTTTACATGCAACAAGTTTTTCAGTTTTGATGAATTTTGGTTTCTCATATTTTTCAGATATTATTAAGCATTTAGACATCGCTTCCGACTATATCAACAAATCAAATCCGTTCTTATCATCCTCGTCTCTTTCATGTGAATTCTGAATGAATTGCTAATAAATTTTCTTGCCCAACACATAGCATAACGATTCACATCCAACCTAACTATGAGAACAAATTTAACACATTATTATCCACTTCGATAAAATTTCAATAAACATTTAACTAAAAAAATTAGAGGAACGCTTCATTGGAGATTTTTAGAAGTTGTTCGCTGTCCTAATCCATGAGTGCAAATTCAAAGTTATCTTTTTAACAACAATTCACTTAAAATTAACAACTAGTTAATACAAGTTGGTAAAAAAAAAACTAAGTTCAGAGATCAAATTAAATTAACTTTTATTAATGAGATGAATGCCCAACCCAACTAAATACATATTCAGACAAATTCTACACGAATGGTATTGTAACGCTGTTCAGGGTGATTTCGCTCGACACGTAATAATTAAACTCTCGGTATAACACCAAATTTGGGCTAACGAAGCGTGAGCAATCTGACAATCCAAAGGGATCGGTCGCGGTGATTATAAACCATAAGCAAATGAGAATATTTTGAAAAGTTGGAGTTTAGAATTTGTCCAAATATTTTATTACATTTCCTAAATTGCTGGAATACAATGAATATAAATCTGCTGCCCCGCTGGTGCTGTTGCCGGCATGTCTGTTTCGACTTTAGCAAAGAAGCTTCACGAATTCTAAACCTGTTCTTGACGACTTGAAACTTGACCGATCATTACAATTCATACAAATCTGCAGTGCTTTTGTATTGTTGAGTTCATTAAGCCGCACAATTGATAATCATTTATCCAAAATCATCTGAGGTCCTTTCCTGAACACTTCATTAGCTAGAGTTCAAGGCAGGGCAGCGCATGCAAAGTGTGCTCGTAATAAATACAAGAGAATTTGCCAGCGTCCGTAGATAGTTTTCTGAGGTCTCAACTTTCTTGCCAACAAAACTTATTCGATTTCGTGCAAGGATCCAAAAAAAAAAGGTACGCAGAGATCAAAAATATGGAATGAAGAACCTCGCCGTATTTCCTTTCGCCCTATAAAGTGGCTTTACATTTTCGCCTTTTGGAGTATTTTTTTCGCGCGATTCCATTTCCATTCGCAAGGAAATGCACAAAATATTATTGGATTGGTTTTTTTTGTCTGATTGCATTACTTTCACAAATATGAGAGGAAAAGACGAGAGCGAGAAGGAATAGAAGGATAAAAGTAAAATAGGTTTTCAATTCCTCCGGATACAGAGAGAATTCAAGTTGAATTTGAGTCTGGGAATAAGAGTTTTAAGAATTCAGAGAGACGCTTGCATAAAAATATTATTCAGAGTCAATGGAGCGTTCTAAATGGTGGTTGGAGTCAAGTCAGTTCACTTCATTTTGTGAGTTTTCTCTGGAGAAAACTCACTTGAGAAAATGTGTATAACTTTCACTTGGGGAGAGTAAAGTGAAAGCATACGCTGCCGTGGCCGCTGCCGCCACATGAAGCGTTGGTTGGAAATATATTGTATTGCAGTGCAGCCCAGACTTTCTTCCTGTCATACTTTGTTAAGGTTCTCTTCTACTAGCCGCCTAGAAAAAGCTTAATGTATATATTCTCATGCAAAGCACGAATTGGGAGAGAAGACGGAGGAACGGAAGAATAGGATTTTGGGGAACTCTGTTCTCTTCAATTGTGTTACACATTTGGAGACCTTCTCAAATTTTATTATGGACAATTCAATCTTCGACCCTAGATTTTTTTTCACATATCGTTTCAATTCTCCTTTGACATTTCTAGCTATTTTCAAATCTCTAAACTAGAATTTTATTTCCAGCTGAAATACTAAGATAGCTTGTCGAATATTTGTGACACAATTGTATGGTTCAGTCTGGAAGTCTGGAATTCTTTGTTCATGGCTGAAACGATTCGTGGTTTTGGTATAACCCAGATAAGGATCGCTCGATTTAGTAGATTTTGGGTGTTATGAGGGTTTGACAATATTTTCTCCACTCATGCTGCTGTTGTGGCTTGTGTGTATTTGTTTAAAGTAGGCGCATCTCTCAATTTGGTTTTAACGTCTATACTTTCCTGTGCAGCTCAGAAAAAGGTGTCAAGAACCGAGTTTCAAACCTATATCCAATCTGACCTCTTCTTTACTCCATGACAAGGGAGCAGAACATCTACTATTCATTTTAAATTTAACATAAAATAAAATAGAGTTCTTGCGGCGAACGGCTACTTTTGATCATAGTCGAATTGACATGTTAATTGAATCTCTAACTGAATTTTGCAGATAACTTAATTACATCAGTAAGTGTGATTTAATTGATTGTTCTTTCTCGTTTTGTTTAGAACAGCAGCCACAAAACAATAGTAGGGCCGGCGTTGACTTTTTGGCCGGATGTATTTTTGAAGTCAAAGTTAATTTTTATGTTTTCAAAACGAAGACTTGAATTTATTCGAAGATTTTGATTTTAGGCCAAAACATCAACAGAAATTGACCCATAAAATGTGCTTTGAAATTTCAAGAGGTATCTCCAAACACAAACGAAAAAAACATTCAATTTATCTAATCACATTGGCACCCGTCTTGCTGCACTATGGTAAAATGTGAAGTCTGTTTTGAAGATGAATTTTTAAGCGAAAGTAACGTCCTAATAAAATAAATGTATTTACCTCGTACAAAATATTTGACAGCCTTCAGCTGCTCCTCCGCCATGTATACTTTCTTGAATATTTTTTGATTTCCTGCAAATTTACAAGTATTTCAATCTAGCAATTTGTGTAGTTAATCACTTGGCATACGTTCTGTTCAATAATTTGTTGGATACCAATTGATTTTCTACTGCATATTACAACAGAATCGTGATAACTTTTGTGATACAGTCGAACTTGATTACTACGGATAAAGTGACGTAAATTATATTTTAATTTAGCAAATTGGTATTAATTCGTAGCGTTCCATCGTTTCACCTATTTAAGAAAGCAATCGCCAACTAAGAACCAAATTGTACCAGTCGAGTACTTCTGGTCTTAAGGTTTTTTAAAGAAACGAACTCAGAATAAATTAATTGAAACAACAACATCCACAGCAGACGTTAGATACCTGGTTGTTGGTTGGAAAGATAAAACTGAAAAAGTATCATTGGATTGTCTCAAAAGTGTCTCCAAAGAGGAAGTCAACTTTACTCTCCTATGGATTTAGGAGGACCAAATTAGGGCTTTACGCCACTCCTGGAGTAGCTTAATCCAGCACGAAGAAAAGATTTTACAAATGCATTGCTTTTTATGCAAATTGCAAAGCAATTTAGCCAAGATTTAGTGTGACTGTGGCACTAAAGAACTCTCGAGTAAAGGAGCAATGCCCGACTTATGTTCAAAATTCGCTAGTTTCATTTGGCTCACAAACAGTGCCAAAAAAAGACAAACAAAGCGAACGTTTGTAATCCTGTCCATTTGCAATTTTACCCGCGTTTGCAATTATGCAAAGTGAAAAAGGATTGGCGTTACGCAATAATCGTTGCCCTACTTCCATTTCCATTGATACGAAGTAGTTCCATTTGAACGAGCTTATCCGGGGGGAAAGCATTTTGTAGTACTTATGGGTTATAAATTCTAGGTTGAATAAAAAACTGCGTCATTAGAATTATTATATTGGATCTACAGACTTAAACATCTTAAAAAGAGAAACGCATATTCTTTATACCAATGTGATAAAGGCACTTTGAAATATTTTGCTTTCAATTTAATTTGATTGGTAAAGAGAATCCCATTGTTGGACAACTTGTGATTTAGTAGAGCGTGGTATTATTTGACTGGTCCCAATTATTGTAGCTTTTACGGCCGGTTGTACCAGCGAGGATTAAATATAGGAGATAATCAGAGATTAGCTAATCCGAGATTTTAATCTCATATTATCTTTTTGTGTTGTACCAACTAATCCCGGATTAAAAATCTGAGATTAGTAAATCCGAGATTAAGTTCAAAAACGTGATTTTGTTGTTGATTTTTGTCGCGCCAACAACTGAAAAAATTATGCCTTAGAAAAGGCGAGTCTTCCTTATGAGGCGAATCCACTTAAAGGAATGAAATAAAAAAACTATTTTCACAATTTCCACAGTAAGCAAATGAGAATTTTAAATGAATTTCCTTACAGCGAAAATTTGCAAAAATAGTGTTTTTATTTCATTCTTTTAAGTGGACTCGCCTTAAGGAAGACTCGCCTTTTCTAAGGTATAATTTTTTTCCGGGTTTTTAAGTACGACGGGATTACGTGCATTTGCACTAGTCAAATTAACACATTACGGGCATGGGAAAATTTTAACCCAAAGTGCCCAATTAATTCGTAGCTCCTAAACGTGATCCTTTTGTGCGAACTGACACCGGGATCACCTCGACAGTAAGTATACGTACCCTTGGGAAGAATAAAACCGAGCTATTTTTTCATTGGGAGGTCGTTCAGGTCCATTTCCTCACTTCTTTTAGCCATATCTCTGGAATTTACAACTACAACAACAATATTCACATACACCGGACCGACTAACCTAGTTATACACTGTACCAGTCAGCGCACAAAAACTGATATTATTAGTGTCGTCAATGCCCAGTGTCAATATTGGAATCCAATAATTAGCACACTGCGACTAAATATCTTAGTTATAAAAATTCAGCTCCAGAATAGAATGGCAATTTGAATCTTTCATTCATTGAGAAATTTGAAAGTAGAGTTCATTCGGGACGCAGAGATAGATTACAATTTGTTCTGACGGCCAAGCAAGATGATCAGACATCTGAATTGGATGGCATTTTGGCAACTGAAGAGAAGATCTGCGGGAAGACATTTTTCATTCCTGTTTAGTTGGGATAAGAAGTAAAAATGCAGTAACGTCTACTGACCTAATGTGATGCTTGGTAAATAGAGTTTTTGTTTTGCCAAAGTGACGTTTTCATTAGTTAAGGGCTAGCAATCATTTGTCATGTCCTGACCCAGCGGCGAGTGACGTTTTGGTTCAAAACAATATTTCTGGAGTAGACTCAATGAAGTTGTATTTATTTTGAGTCGGATTATGTTATGTTGTACGACAGGTTTTGTAGTTCTGAATTAGAATCAGTTTAGTTGTTGATTCTACGATTTTCTTGATTTTCAGTTCGATTAGTTTTGGTTTCTCTGAAATACAGTAAATTAATTGATACGAACAGTCGTGCTCATGTCTAGAATCTAATAATGATTTTGTCTTCATGTTGCGATCACTTTGCTTCTGTATGAGTTAGTTTTTTTTTAAAATTCACTATGTCGTTCTGATGAGATTTCTGTGAATCAAAGAGCGCTTTGATTTCTTAGAAGATTTATGTTCGTCATCGAAACAATTACGGCAATTGCCTATTCCAGATCAAATATTATTTTCTGGTTTGAGTAAAAGAAAATAGTTCCGTAACACACCAAAAATAAAGTGAAATATTAGGTTTGAGAGCTTGTCGAATCCACACATGAAGACACAAGAAACATTAAACTTTTAGTTCACTTGTACATTTCTGACTAAAAAAGAGATACGTCAACCGGTGGTGACCTCATCCTGCAGATTAGTTCGGCACGCTACAATTTCAAAGTAATTGAGAAGCGAACTAGAGAGGACGTCAAGTAATTGAGCTCTGCTTAATTTAACTAGAGCAGGCATTTAGTCAAGCAAAGTAGAGCATGGC
>JAQGCM010000885.1:0-19333 GCA_034699705.1 Hymenaphorura dentifera
TTATTCTTCACAGAGGAGAAGTCTTCAATCCTAACCGGTCAGACTACGTTTCAAGCTGCGAAGAAACTCTTGCTGCAAATCTGCAATACCGGCTATTTCGATTATGAAAATTGGCATGCTTCCGCCGAAGAATTGTCAGACGACGGCAATCAAATCTCTCTCCCTCCCTCGTACATAGAGATACTTGAACGAATGCAAGAATCTCTGTTCGACACAAGTCTAGATTCCAGGAGTGAAGAAGAACCTACACCTTCCGACGTTTCTCCGCAAGGTGAATTTCATGGTGACGGTGAAAACGGAGACGAACAATTGCAACTGCCAAAGTAAATGTTTTGCTTCTAAAGTTTTTATTCCGTGACTTCGGATTATTCTCAAATGTAGAACTGAATTTAAGACTGTGTCATTTTTAAAGTGATGACAAGATCTCAACTCGAAGCGTTGGTGCTGTTTTAATTTTTAACGTGTAAAGAACTGTCGACAATCAAGATCTGAATTGTATTAATAACTGGAGTTTCTTGATTCAGTGTTCTCTGCTGTAGAAATGATTGTATGTAAACTCGAAAACATTTTTAAGTGTAACTTAGGTTTTTTTTATTACATGTTGACTGTTCACCTACAACAAATGTGTTCTGTATTTTTTAACTATTTTAATGAAGATTGATGGGCTGGCGTGCGCGTGTGATGCATGCGGTATCAAAGTACAAGTTTTACATTTGTGCCTAGCCCAAGCGCAAGATCGCCAACAATTTGTTACCATTTTGAAATGTAATTGCAATAAATTAATATTGATACGTACATAATTGAATTTGGCTGATTAATTACTAAATTCTTAAATGAACTCCAGAAAACGATAAATTAATTAAAAGCAAACACAATTATCATTGCGAGACATTTATCCCGTTAAAAATTGATAGAAGAAGGGATTTAAGTTGAACGTGTAGTTGCAATGTTACACGATATTTGTATACTAGCTTGACTCAATTGATAGTGTGCAATTTGTTTAAAAACTTAATCTAAATAAGGATTTAAAACAGTAAAAACGTGCAATGTTTTGGTTCTGATTGACAAGGACAACAAGCGAATTGCATTTGACTCTGGATGACATGTGTAGGTCTTGGATTCACTTGATCAACCCGTTTTAAATTTTCCAATAAACTTTAGTTATTTCTATTTTGGATTCGAGTTTCCAAAAATAATTTTTAGACTTAGCAAACTTTTTTGTATCTGTACCAGAATTCATAATTAGCTCTGCTGTTTGCTTTCTCCCACTTTCCCAATTTCTTTAAATCGTACTTTTCTACACACTGTCGGCTGTCGGGATATTTTTCCCAAGCGCTCCAAAACGATTCATTCTTGCTGAACTTTTTCAGCCAGTGCAGCAGTCAATTGCACGAAGCATGGACTATCTCTCTCAATCAAAGACGTTCTGTATACACAAAAGATTTGGTTATTAAAGCTGTTCAAGAATTGATTACTAACGAGAATTAGCGAATATAATACATGAAGAAAAGCTTACTCTCGTTGAATCTGAAGCAACTCTGAGTGGGTGAAATTACCCTGACTAATCGCACGCTGCAACAATCCAGACAAATAATCGTAGCAAAGATCTCTTGTTTCGTTATGGATGGGTCGGTCCCATACTGGCGTCATGCGAACACTATTCCAGGCCATCATAGCATAATCTACCACAGAACCCCAGTGTTGCGATCTCTCCAGTTTTGCTCCCGTGTCAAACACGTACTTCTGCAATTATAACAGAGTAATCAGTCGGATAATTAACAAGTTTGGAAATATTTTCTGACTCTCTAAATTATTGAGAAAATGGTATGGTGTGAAAAGATTCAGCTGGACGGATTAGAAAATTAGTGGTAAAATTAGTTACCTTCAAATTGTAAATGTGGACTTCAGTTCTGGCAAAGGCAACTGAATCGCTCCTTGATTGAAGCCGTGAAGTAGTCGGCTTTGGAAGTGCTTTATGAACGCAATAACGCAAGTGTTTGATGTGTGCATATACTGGCTTGAGATTAGGGGCTGGAATCATGCTCACGATTTCCTGTCGAGTCAATCAACAGATTCAGAAATTAGCGTACTATTCCTTGACGTTTGTTTGTTTGATTTTTGCAAACTAGGATTGATTCCTATCATGAACAATGTAACGAGACTTACCGGCACAATTTCTGGATGCTTTTCTGCGATATTTCCAATGATAGTAATGAGTTGTAGATTACTGAGAGAATGAAGAGTTGCCTTCATTGGAGGAGAGGGCCTCGGTGAAAAGACGAATTTTACCTTTTTCGGTGTTGGCTAGAACAAATTAGTGCAGTGGTAAGTATTTATTGAAATACTAGTCAATTCTACCCGGGAATTTTGTTTGTGCATTTAAAATCCCCAACCAAAATACTACGGTCACTCTATGAAGCTAGCTTAACTGAAATTGACTGCAAATTCCAGTTACAAACACGAATTAATTTTACTTCAAAATCAAATTTCAATTCTTCTTCATATTTTATGCATTGCTGAAACCAACCAAAATTAACACCGGATCCGGTTAAGGTTCTTACAGGATTATTTGGTGGATCCTCAGGAAAATACACGAGTCTTTTCCTCGGGCTTCTTCTTAATCCGTCAGGTGAGAATTCTCTAGTCCCGCGAGGAGTAGTCGGTGCTGAGTCAGACGATGGAGACCGAGACCTTGACCTAGACCTAGACGTAAATCCCTCACGCTCATTGCTCGGTGGCGGGGTTACTGGAACCCAGCGCACAGATATACGAGGCGATCTTCTAGGCGGCGACTTGGCTGGCGAAAATACCGTTCTTTTTTCGGGTGGTGTAGGCGGAATGTGATGAACGACCACCATTGGAGTCGATGGATCCGGCACTACTATAGGTCCCGGAAGTCGAGTTTGAGAGCCTGCTTATTTTAAGTATTTTTTTAAAAGCGGAAATATTTTTGTTTGAAGGGCGATGCTTAAGCCTAACACATGTACATCCATGCCTGTAAAAAAAATTGCTTGTGGCAAGTCATAAGAAACGGGCTAATTGTAAGATATGCTATGCCCATGGCCATTGGCTGAGTACCGAAATTGTTAACAACCAATAAAGCCAATGGCTGATATAATATGATCGGAAACAAAATGCATACTTTTGTTGTCTGCTTGTTCCGGAAAGGCATTAAAATTAAACAAAATGGCAAAATAATTCAAGAATGATATCAAATAAGATCAGAAGATGTAACGTAGAGCCTCATCAAAATAGAAATCGTCTCGTTAGTTGTAATTGAACCGAAATGAAAATGAACTTACTCGGCATGGAAATGTCTTCCAAAACTCTACGACGATGAGATGATGGACGCGGTACTTGTTGTTCCCTCTGCATTGTTGCGTCTTGCAAAATCTTGCACAATTAGCAAAGAACAGATTGTAAATGAATGAGAACCAATAGTAAATATGTCCACAATGGTTAGTGAAAATTGATGCTCGTTCAATTTCGCTTAGCCGTAGTATTATGTGCATTTGGAATGACATATAATATGAATGCTTTCGCTTTGCACAACTGTTTTCTAAATTTTCACTCTATATTCTAGCAGCATATGACACACCCCAGTATTTGCCTATTTTTTGCCTAAAGTATTTGCATTTGCCTAACTATTGTTTGCCGTTCCATATAGTTTATTAAGTTCAATAAATTAATTTCTCACCAATATTGCTGTCCAGAGGAGCTTTAGTTTGGTGTTCTTAAATTTCTTAAACGGTTCAGGTCTTAAAATGGTGACGGTCTAACGATGTGTAATACGTGAGAAAAGTTAAAGTACTTGTCGCCTAGAAGAAACAACTATTGAGGATTCCTTCCACTTGCTCCAAGTCCCAAGTCCCAAGCATGAATGGAATGGTTTAAATGCTTTTATTCTAATGCACTAGAAGCAATGCAATGGGTTGAAGCACGTCTAAGTTCCAGCATCCAATTCTGATGCTAGGAAAGGGAAAGCGGGGATCATTTTGGAGCGCTACTATGGAGTTCTGGTGTGAAGTGGCGCCAGAGTTTTGCCAACAAAGGAGCGCCGTACTCATTGGACGCCTTAACCCTTTCGCTTTCTCCACTTCCAACCAACACTCTCACTCTCCTGGGCCGGACGTCCCATCCTATCCCCACATCTTATACCATCGAGTGCTTCTCCAACTCAAATCCTACACGCAGAGCAGACACAATTTCGACTCTAATTCTATTCTCAAATTCTTTTCCAGCCAATTCCTAAACAATAAGTAGCATTAATTCAAAATGAACAAGCCTATTTAAAGTTTGTGCATGCATATTGCAAATGTCATTAATGTCATTATCGTGTACCTGCGCGTTTTGGCTAATTTCTGCAAACACTTCATTTTTGCATTACAAAGAATACACTATACATATATTTTACAATGCATGGTTCGGCTGTACCTTGCTAGGAAACTAGGAACTGTGTCGAACAGTAGTGCCCGCAATTTCTACATTTCTGCATTCGATCCCACACATAAAATCTGAATTTTGCTAGCAATGTATTTCCTGGTCTGATCTGGATGTGCTTACTGTACATCTTTGCAGACTTGGCAAAAAACTTTGCAGGGTTGAAGTATGCACAGTTTGCAGCTGCAAGAAATGGCAATTCCATTCCAACCAACGTCCAAGTCTCCTCAATTCTGATTCTATTGCATTTCTTCCAACTCGCAAAAATATTGTTTTCAATCTCACAACCGATTTGTGATTGATGAATTGCAAGTTGCAAAGTTGCGATGTAGAGTTTGAGCGCATAAAAGTCCTTCAGTCATTTGAGCTTTGAAGTGAAAAGAGCATTTCGAAACGTTGCAGGAAATAATATTATTTTGATAAAAAGGCACGGCTTAGAATCATTACTTTGACAATATTTGCTAGCATTCAGAATGCAAAATATTAGTGAGAATTTGTAAACATTATGGTTATGCTCAGTTTACTGTTTGCCTGCTTGAACTTGCAAAATGTAAGAAATGAGCTTGGCATTAACCAGATCCAACGGGGTGCTAAAATTCGAATATGCTGCAGCTGCAGGGCTTAGTCGTAATATTACATTGTAGAATTGACAAAACTTTCGCATGAGTTTAAATGTTTGTTTTATTTCCAGGCATTCATTTCTTTTATAAAAAATTAATTATGAAACTTCATTTGGAACCAGCCTCCTTTGTTTAAAACAATTTCCCAATTCCTTATAAATACAAGGTTTGCTCTGAACTAGATAAATTCTCAGAAGTTGTATTATCATTTCTTTCATAGTCTCTGCACAATATCTCAAATCTCACTCTCACGTCAAACGAGTTCACTTTAGTGATTCAACTAAGGTCTGGTTAGGTGTGAAAAGTCTATTGGTTCTCTCACTCCCTCAGTTAAATACGATTTTCATTAAGGCTATATGCACAAAGTTTTTTGACAGATTGGAACATGATGATAAATTTAGTTAAAATTAATGATTGAGTCGCACGACATTGTGATTGTCAACTCGTTCTAAGAGTGAGTGCAGGCTAAAAATCGACTGGAACATTTGAAATATTACTGGGCGGAAATGTATAAATAGTATTATTGAGACATTTGTCAATTCGTCAAATGAGAATTAAACCTGTATTATTGTGATTTGGCAATGATTTTGCAAACTAGAATATCGTCCTTGACAAAGCCAGACGAAAATATTTTAGCCAGAGGACAAAATTTGTTGTAGCCAAAACCAACTGGAGTTTTGTGTGGAATTGGTTTAGCGAATGCAGCAGAAGGTGTTGATTGCATGATTTCTGTCAAAGAATCCTCGGGTTTGCTTGGATGAATAATGCTCATAGTTATTTCACCCTCATAAGGCCAAGACAAGGCATCATCAAATTCACCTTTCTGACACAGAATCTTCAGACTAACGAAAGAGTCCTCATCTGCGAAATGAACAAATAAAAGCAAATAGTCAGACAACAAATTCAAATTGGTATAATTTTCATATTTAACTTGTTAATGTGAATGATTTCATAAGTTCAAATGCGTCACCCAAGTATCCTAGTTGCAACATTGACTTTTAAATTTGACAAGTGAGTGAGCCAGTGTATAAATTATACTAGAAGATAGTGTTTATTTTTAGCAGTAATTAAATCACCATGCTCTAAGGGCAGATCTACAGGAATGCCAGCACCTACGCCAGCAGAATGAGTGTTGAGACTAAATGTGAGACAAAGTTTGTGGCCGAAAGTATCCGTATAAAATCCTGGAGAATAGAGGTGTTTATTGCAATCTTTTCTCAACTCGACGCAATGTCTCCTGATCACCGGTATTCTCCAGACAAATACTCCATGACAATATCGGGCAGTGAGGTCGTCCATCATTTGAGTCACTTTTGAGAAAACGTGCATTGCAGACGACCAGCGTTTCTCCAACTGGTCAATTTTTATCTGCTTCTCGCGATCATTTTGTTCCAAACGAACTAGCCGCTCATAAACATCCTTAAAGTCCCCACTAGTACTGTTTTTCAGAATACCTGGTTTAACCCCACCTGTGATAAAAATTTCATTTTACTTTTATTGCCAAGAGTTGTGGTTCTTCTAACGTGTGTACAATTGGTTATTTTTGAATGCCTTCTTCTGGAATCTCGGAGGACTTTTGACATAGAGACTCATCAGATTCTGCCAGTCGTTCCGGATACCTTGGTTTGCAGTAATTCTTCCTAGCAAACCGAACACTATCCCATGAACGCTGACGACGAAATTCATAATTGTCTGAGTCCACCGTGTCTTCGGCCAGCAACCAACGAGTAGAATCTCGTGAATCTTGTCTTATAAAGTGCTCAGGTGGTGGTGAGGCCAGACTCGGACGAGATGAAAACACTTTTAGCCGTTTGTACGCTGCAGTCAGGAGCTGGAGAGGAAATGAAGCATTTCATCATGAACCCGGCTTAATTCTCAATTGAAAGACATTTCCTGGATTCCCAGTTTCAATACGTATCTAATATTTCTTTTGAGAAATGAATTGAGAGAAAGTCTTTGCCTGCAAATGATGATGAACGTCCATATCCAAATGCCTTTGGAATTGGTCTCGAGAAAATTCACCAACACAACCAACATCTTTGTAGAGACAGTCGACCATTCCAATTGAGCTTGTCCGACTACCATTGCTGAGTTTCGACGAATTCGGAGAAGTCGTCACTGCCAAATGTTCAGTCTCAATGTGTCGTTCCATATCAGACAGACACATGACAATTCCACAACCATCTTTTGAATAAGGACACTTTGCTTTACATTGCATAATTTCCCGACGTGTGTAATTGTCCGGGAAGATGTTCTCGTGGGAAAGATTCACACCGTCGACTGGACATTTTCGTCCTTCTTTTCTGTTAATACAAGAAACCATGAATTGCAGCTTTTGCAGTTCATAATATAATCAGCGTGCAATTAATTGGAAACGCGCATTTATTTCCTGATAGAGAATAAAAACTTACAGAACCCATTGACTTATGCAATTACTGCAGAAACGATGACCGCAAGTTGTGAGCACTGGATCTCTGAGATAGAGAAGACAAATCGGACATTCGTAACGGGTGTCTGTTCCGCCAAGAAGCTCGTAATCATATCCACCCTGTAAAACGCACATTCTATAAATCAATATTGAAATAACACTAAAAATTTGCACTCGCATCTCATTGCAATTTAACAATCTGCGAAGGTGTGCACACTCAGCTATGCATTTTCCTTGTTTGCTGTTGGCAGTCGCTAGCTTAAATTATTCCCCAGATTAGAAAAACTTACATCAGTCAAATTCGATGAAAATGAGAGGCTTGGTGATGCAGGGACCAAAACATGATCCTCCGAATTCGGAAGTGTTACACTTGTCATTTTGTATATCTTTGAAATATGCTAGAGATTCGGAATAATTGAGAGAAAACACTTGCACTTGAACGAGTGTGCAGAGCACAGAGTCATACTGATTTCCACTTCCTCCACTATTGCATTGATTGGTTACTTTATCATTCTTCTGGTTTGAGTACAATGTTGTGAGGTTCCGATTTTTATGAGTATTCTTGCAAGTCTTATCAATAATATTTTATGCTCTGTGATTGTATTTTCTTCGTTCATGAGCCCATCAATTGGATGTGCGTTCGAATTCTTTCGAGGAATGAAATAGGGTACTTGAGCGTTAACGTTGCAATTGTTACTGTGTTCCAGGAGAAACAATTTTATTGTCAATTGTGTGATTCAATCGCGAAGGACAAGAGGACGGCGGCGGTGACAAGTGGATACCAGCACCGAATTAATAATTTGTGCAAACACAATGGTTTTGAATGTAGAGCTGAACGAATCCATAAACCCAGTAGCCACCTGCTTTATTTGGACGTTTGTCAAAACTGTTCTAGGAACCAATTTCGCGGAACCCAAGGAAATCAATAGTTCGTTCTTGAAACCGTATAAAAATTATAAGTAGTGGTGGTACCACCAATATTTTGTCTCGATTCTATTATGCTCTTCAAGAAAACTACTTTGCCTTAATCGCTTTACTCGCTAAATGTTATTGCAGAAGTTTCAATTATTATTGCACTTGATTCTTTGATTTGTCTCAACTTTCTAAATATATTGTACCAATGTCGGAATTTGAGCTTCCAATCAGGTACACACCAGTAAATGCACTTGGATTAGAAATTTAAAAAAGAACACAAATTACGAGTCTTAAGAGCTAACTAATCAATGAGTAGTAGTTACATTAAAAAATACTCTGGTGATGATGGGACGGAAATTAGGACTAGCCTTGGAGTAAGTAACCCTTTACGGAGGATGTACATGACTCAAATGTTATGAATGTTGAATGAGGAGCAATCAAGAAAGTCGTGTTGTGTGAATTCTGCATTCATTCTCCCTACTCCCTGGGGATAAGCCTTTTTTCGGGGACTGGAGTGTTTTTTAAGGTTTTCTACCTGTGTTTTGCTTATTGTGTCATTTTAGAGATCCAATACTTGGCTTGATTCTAAAGGAAGGTTGCGTGTAGGAAGGAAGTAATGGTTTTGAATCGTTTGGTAGAGGCAAATACAGGTGGGTGATGTGGTGGAGTGGCTGGTGATCAAAATCCTCTGGCACACCTGAGCTGAGTTGATCCTAAGCAAGTGCAATGGAATAATGGAAAAGGGTTGTACATTTGCATCCAGCTTACACCAGAGGCATGAAGGATTCACGAGGCTAGGCATATTCGCAAATTGGTCTTCCAGAGTTGTATGTAAAATGCACAACTTGCCACTGACTCCTCTAGAGTCGGCTGTTATGGAATTTAACAGACCGACTGACTGCATGCATGTAAGTCGCACTTATACTTTGCTTAACGTTAAACTATGACATCATCTCAAATCCGCACGGACAACAAACTTTCAATAGGATTTCAATATAAAGGGGAGAGATGGTTTTGTTTTGTGACTTTCAAAAATTTAGAGAATGTATTTTGCAAATTAATTTCTGGTTTGTACGCGACAATGCGAGGCACGAATCGCTGCAATCCAAAAATCATTGGGATTTATTCCATGGTAATTGTTGTTTGTGGTTCAATTGGAAGTCAAATGCGCTCCGTGCTGAAGTAAAAATAACTTTTTAGTACTAGAAGGCAGGGTTCAGTAAATTTGCAATTAGCACATTGTTAAGATCCCATGCATATTCATTGATCAAACATCATAAAACCACCTGTGATTGGGCGTCATGTCGCTTCGCCTGACGCTTGCCTTGCACGTTGGCTGCAGTTGCAACGAGTATGACTAATGCATTTGTTTAATGGTTTCGTTCAACCTCGAAAGCCTCCAATACATGCAATATCAACATCCTTCCAGCCCAGTCAGTCTACTGTCATTTTTGTCATCAATTAATTACATCATGCAATTTGCATGGTTATATCAGTTTATCTGCTTGCTTACATGTGCAACTACAAAATCTCCATTTGTGGGCAAAAATTTACTTCTAAAGCAGTACTGAAGAGTCGACATACACATGACACACAAGCAGTAATTAGATCGCCGCTTGGCGTATTTCCGAAAACAATTTTTGCCAAAATATTCATTTATATCGATGCAATCAATTTTTGTTAACGCATGAATCTGCATTTCATGTATTAATAGTATCATGAGGATGTCATTTTGAACAGCATGACACGTTTTTTTAAAGAACGATGTTAGTTAATGTTTAATTGAGTGCATTTGCAATAACGTTGTTTAACATCATTGGGACATTTTTGCTCGTAATTACTCGCCGTTTAGAACTGTATACGTCTGATAAGATTCATCATGGAGTTCCTGTGAAAAATTATTAATTGCTATTCTGATGTTTCTAAAGTAAATTTTTCTACTTGTTTGGAGTTTCCACCACTACAAGTCCGGCCCGGCCCATGTTTATGCAAATTAAAAAATACTGCAATATACACCAATGCACAACCAGTAGTGTGAATGTGTGGAATATGGAATAATTGCACTTGTTATTGCAGTCAGTCTGGAAGTCAAAGGCGAGGTACTCGTAAACTTTACCCCGGTAGAAATATCAATATCCTAAAGTAGAGAAATAGGCAAACATGAAAACAACAATTTTGTTTATAAGCATAATTTCTGCTGCAGAAATATGCAATTTAGAATTTGAATTTTTTATCAGAATTTTTTTCCCTACGATTTGAAGTTAAGTGTGGAAGTAAATCAGAATCTGTCAAAAACATGAAACAAAATTGTTTCGATTATTCAATTCATTTGCAGCATGCATTGCAGGTCTCGTTGTGAAAATGTACAACAAAGTTGGTTGGGTTGGGTTTGACGTTTGAGCAGCTTTGAGTACATATGCAAATTTGCAAATCTCACAACATAACAGCAAAAAGTCATTTTGCAAAAGAACGAAAACTTTTATTTTGAATATGTTAGCAGAATAATTACAGGTTGTGCCGTGCCCGTTGTACATTGTATGCTGTAAACTGCAGATGCAGACCGATTGTTTCTAATTCCTGCATCTAAATACTCATAAAATCCTAAATCTAAATACTCCTACTCTAAATCTCCTCTGCATTACTGTACTTCATTTGTAAATCTCTTTTAACCATGGTTACTAAATTACAATGACATGTTTGCGCGAGCGTTGCCAGACTAATAAATCAATAAAATTTAGTAACCATGGTATTTTATTTTTACTTTATAATTCAGAGAAATACTTCCCAACTCTTTCTTGGTTCTTTGCAGTTATTTGGCAAGAATAAAGAACATCTCCTTTGAAAACAAAAGTTTGCAGTGCAAACTGCACACTTTGCACTTGCAGTGGAACAGTGGAAGTGAAAAGGGATGGATATTTTCTGAAAATATTCCTTATATGTGAAACCTTGCTTTTCTGATTCCTAGTCCTACTTCTCCTCTTGAACCGGGCCCTGACTCCCCGACCATCACATTCACATCCATCAATGTTTTTTAAACAAAGTTTTTATTTTTGCTCCCCATTTTCTAAATTTTTATCGCGAGCCCAGCCAAACTTGCACCGAAAATGAAAACCAATTCACGGCATTCCATGCAGCAAAATATTGCAGGAGTTTTTGCAAGAGCTTCCTTTAACATTTTGCAAAGTTCATATAGTTGTGCGGATTTTGCAGTGCAATGGCGGCGAAGTGCCAACTTTTCAGATTCGAAAATCGGTGGATTCGGATTTATCGGATCTGTTCCTGGTTACTCTCGCGGCGCCGACTGGACATGCTCCACTATTGCAATTTGCAAATGAATGCTTTGATTGTTATGCGTTTTAACGTTTCAATTGTTGATGATGGCGCATGTTGTGTTAGTTGATTGGACGGAAGGTGAGTTGGGTGAGGAGAGGACGAGGGGGAGGGGGCGCCTGGACTGGGACTTGGAGCACGTGGTGGCGGGGCAGAGGTGGGGTCGGGAGAATTCAAACTGAGCCCAGCAGAGCAGAGCAGCTCGGAGGACAACATGTGAGCATCTGACCCAACTTTTCTCACATCTCTGAGGCAGTGGAAAAGAGTCAAAAGACTCGAGTCAACCGACTGCTTTTTCTCTTCCTTTCCTCCTATTCTGCTCATCTGCTCCTTCAACTCCTTTTCTCGAGGAGCCAAATTGGAGACCTACCAAAGCAGGACTGGACTGTGGGACTGGGACTGGACCAACTTTACTCCATGCCACTCCATTCCATTTTAAACTTTTTTTTATTTCTTCTTCAAACAACAATCAAACTAATCAAAGCCACAGCGCACCAACAAGGCTTCTCCACCGTTCAACAATACAAAAACCAAACTATTCCATTGTGCTCGCGTGCCAGTAAACCAATGTGCACAAAGTGCTCAGCAAGTGCTCATTCTTTCATTGAATAGCTGAACGTGAGCAGTCAGTCAGTTCACTTTGACATATTCTCATCATCGAACGCAAACTAAAGTCAAAAATAAAACGATACACTAAATATACATTTCAACAAAACAGCATTCATGTGTGGTGGACGACTAGTTCAAATTCGAATTTTTGGAACCACGGCACGGAGCAATTAGTAAATAGTAAGTGTTGAGCATTTTTTCTTCTAATTCTCTCTCCTGGTTTGGAAGGATTGTCTTAATCGTCTGCCAATCGCCGAACAATATCAAATAGCGTTCACAAAATTAATGGCGTATCAGTACTCTGTGCTGTACTTAGTTGTACATACGTTGAATGCGGCAAAAGTTCTTCTGAAATGGTGACGTATAGGATACAAATTCAGACTAAAAATTAAATTCAATTACTTAGGGTCAACACTCACAGTCTACTTCGACGACATGATTGGAGTTAAGCCTGACCTATCAAGCTGATCGACTGGCTGGTTGGGAGTTGGAGCCTCCAAAAAATTTGCAGAGTTTTGCCATGGTTGCATCATCAATGCCTACGGAAGGGTCTTTTAAAATGCAGTCAGAGACCGGCAATAGTCAACCGCAGAATTTTATCAACTCAATTCACAAAACTTCCCTTCAACACCGTTCAGGTGTCACTCCCAAAGAGCTTTCTGACAATGATGATCTTGCAACTGCCCTCATTTTGGATCCCTATTTGGGATTTAGTACTCACAAAATGAATATACGGTATTGGCAGAGCTAATTCATGAAATGCAAATTCTTTGTATTGTAAGCTGGTCGTAATACTTTATACTTTTGTAAAGGTATCGCCCAACAAAACTCAATCGAGAAAAACTAAAAGAAATTGTCCAGAGTTTCATATCACATCAAGACTATGAAAAAGCTTACAAGGAATTGATTGATGGTGGCTGGTTGAAGCGGTATTTAACCACAAAGTCGAAAGACCAACAAGAATCTGTGAAAGAACATGTAAACGATCCTTCAAATCTCACGAATGACGTATAAAATGGGTTTTGGATATATTCAAAAAGCATTTTTTTTTGCATAGATATTTCGTTATTTGCGAATGTTCGACTCAAAAGCTGGTTGTCGCATCGAGGCGTGTTTTCGGTATTCTCTTGAGGGCAAGAAGGGAGCAAAGATTTGTTCGACCAAAAAATGGTAAGACTTTTATTAAAACTATAATTTTGGAATTCTCTTCTTTCCAATGTCTTACGAATTTACGATTCTAGGAACAAACACGAAAAAATTACTTTTCTGGTTGGTTGCATTGCTGAGCTGAGCGAAGAAGAGGAGGCGGAATTGTTGCACCCCGGCAAAAACGATTTCTCAGTAATGTTCAGCTGCCGGAAGAATTGTGCTCAGTTATGGCTAGGACCAGCAGCATTTATTAATCATGACTGCAGAGCAAATTGCAAGGCAAGCTAATTTGATAGAGGAAACTAAAAGTCTTAAACTTGTCAGGTTCGGTTGTAATTTTATAATTTGATCTTCTACAGTTTGTTGCCACCGGTAGAGATACAGCGTGTGTAAAAGTGCTGCGGGATATTCAAGAAGGAGAAGAAATCACTTGTGTGTACGGCGAAGATTTTTTTGGTGATAAGAATTCCTGTTGTGAGTGCGCAACTTGCGAAAGGTAACAACCTCAACCTCAACCCCTAGAGTACTACATAAATTTCAACAACTTTATAGCGGGATTTCATGACGGCTGGACGCTCAATACCACTTTTTTACATAACGATACTAGGAAAATTGTGGACTGGATAGTCTTTGAATCTATTTAGCTGAAGCACAATAGATCATTGCTTATTTATTCTGTCATATCCGATTTCAGGCAAATGAGAGGATTTATAGAATTAGAGAAGGAACAGGAAATAAAATAAGCTATCTGCATGCTGGCTTAGCGCTCCTCCTGAAGAAACCCGAATCTGAATCAGTTTTTAGGAACCCGAACCCTATTGTAGTCACGTTCTACAATAAGGAACCCAAACTCGAAATCTCGGATCTGTTTCCTAATGAAATCCGACCGGTACTGGTTGACCCAGGCAAGCATGAATAAATCCAGTGTTTTCTGGCAAATTCGTATTATAAGTGCTTCCAAAAACAGGCCTGCGACAATTATATACTTCTGTAATTGTAGCTAATTCCACAATTGCAATTAATTGCATTCGTAAAAATCAACAGTGAATCTAAATTATATTTAGTTACATTTGTAAATCTTGCGATGTAGTCGTAATTCATGACATTTTCGAAATAGTCGAAGCCAATTTGTCAATCGTTTTTGGTATTGTATTTTCGAATAAATGGTTCATAATTAGTTCAATAATGCCGTCAAACAAGACGACATCAGACACATGGCTAGAAGTCATGTGTAGTAGCTCGGTTTCCCAATTGAAGAACCCCAACCCGAATGAAGTCGAATTCCAAAATATGGAACCGGACGCGAACCCAAACGTATGTGGAGCACAAATACTTGCTTTGCAATAGTAAAGAAACATTGGGAATCATATCATGACCTTTATACTTTATTTGGATTCAGAAATCAGTAGATTCGTCCCATGACCAGCATAATTATTGATAGAAAACAATTGTCAACCTATTTGTTTGAATTCTAATAGAAGAGGATGTGGCGCATTTGCCAAGAAGACTCAACAGCAGAAGAATGAGGAAAAGGGGTATCGGTTGAGGGAAACAGATAACCGACTGAATCGACGAAAGCATGCCTCACCAAAAGGCACTGCCTCTGCCACAGCATCTCAAAGTAGCTACGTATTGAAAAATTTGGAAACTGCCCGAACAGGTTACTCTGAATTTAGGCACCGCCAAGGTGTACGAAGTTATACTAAGGGAATGATTGGAGAGGGACTAAAGAAATATGTTCCCAGGTAAAACAAATTCTATGCCTTGTATTTCATTTGGTCTTGTGATTAAATTTACTTAAATTTGAATTTGGTATTGGGTTTTCAGACTTTCACCAGAGAAAGTTACTAGATCGAGTTTAGTAGAAAAACGGAGAAGTACTGTGCATGTAGTAGAATCTTGCACCACGCCAAATACAACTTTGCGTACTACTCGGGCATCATCAAGAACGTTTTTAAATCCTCGGTCATTTCTGTCAGACGACTCCGGCTCCAATTCGAGTTCTGGTCGAAGTGACTCCGGAGTAGAATGCAGTAGCATCACCAGCACGGAAAGCAATTCAGATGGTTTGATGGCACCACCGTGTCCCGTTGGTTCTACTCAAAGAAACGGTGAGACTGAAACAAGCCCTGGAATAACCCTTCGCAGCCACAGGGTACTTCGAGAACCCAGAACCTCAGTTACTTCGTCAAACGCATGCACGTCATCTAACACTCCATCTCCTGTAATGACTCGCAGCACAAGAAGCAGTTCACAAGACAAAACTTCTGTATCATCCAGCGTTTTCACGAATGATTCTATGGTAAGTCAGAGCACTGACGGAGCGATGCATGAATTACATGGAAAAGAGCGATTCGGGCGATCTGAACGTGAGCGAGGCCCAATACGAATTACTTTTCGGATGAAACGAAGTGCTGTTTTGGACGAAGTTATAGAGTCCGGAAATAATTGCTGTCAAGATGCGGGTCCTGGTGTGGCAGACAGAAAAAATTCGTCGGACAGAGAAAATTCTGACGTTCCTTTCGAACCACACTATGAAATTCTTCATTTTGAAGGTACACTGAGTCCGATTAGTAGTTGTTCCCCCGAACTTGAAACTTCAAATGTATCCTCTACACGCCCTAAAAAGAAAAGCAGAAAGAAAAATAAGCGGCGCCACAAATCTAAGATTAAAGAAAGAAATAAAGAAGTTAGTGATGAGGACTCGGATTCTGGTAAGGAATCTATTGACTGCGCCAAATCTGCAGACAGTGTCACAACGACAACCCCGTCACCGTCATTAAGTAACAAAGCCAAGCGGTTACGTCTTATAGTGGGAAATGAAACTCGTACGATAGATTTACCCAGAAATTCTCCCAATAGGGTAATTGAACTAGGTGATGGTATGACTAGACCTAATTATGTCGCAGTGTCAGTAGAACGTACTATTGATTTACCCCGAAGTTCTCCAAACAGGGCACTTGAAACTGGTGACGGTATAACTAGACCGAATTATGTTACTGTGGCAGTGGAACGCACATTAGATTCACCCCGAAATTCTCCTAACAGGGTAATTGATTTAGGTGACGGTATAACGAGACCGAATTATGTTACGGTGACTGTAGAACGGATCATTGAGAATGAGCGCGGGGACAATGTTACTATTACCTCTAGCCTCGTAGAATCAGCAGTTTTAAGTTTACCAGCTACTTTAAGACGATCCAATTGAATATTTCCTACTAAAGGCTTAATGTTTCCAGGAGGTTCCGTATTAGTGATGCGCATATGTTAGTGAATTCATAGAATTGTTGTAAAGTCAAATGTGTTCGTTGTTCTCCGAATTGTGCACACGATTCTTGGGGACATGTAATGTAGTGTATTTAAATGCCAATTGCGTCAATAGAATCTTTGTAAATGTGTTCTACAGGACTTTGGAAATATTTCTTAGGATCGCTCTAAAGTGCTTTGTTCTTATTCGAAAAAAGCCTAGGAGCCCGGTGCAGACTCAACCATAATGGTTTTGGATCATTGGAATCCTCAATTCTGTAAAAAGTGTTGATCCTTGTTTGTCCTTTTTCTGATTTTGAGTATAACAATTGCCAACGTGTCTTTCTTTTTGTGGCTTATTTTACACCACAATTAAGCAACCCAATGACTCATCCCAACCAAGAATTTTAGCTCTACACTAAAACTTCATAGTTTGCACCGTCCTCAACTCCAGTAATTGATTGGCTCTACCTCATAACTGTTTCTAACATATGATTTATTATTAGAAATTTAAAATTAATTTACATCGTCTCAAGATTCCGTTCAGCATTTCAGAATCAAAATTAATTTCCAGCATTGCTGGATCCACCAGTGTATCGAATCTGCCAAATAACCTAAACTAGTGAAATTCATGATCTCGATATTATTCTTTGTAGACTTAGCACTTGTTCGTTTTTGGTTTGACGTATTTTAATTAATATTTAATTAATTTGTTATTTATGCTGAGCGTTCAACTATCTTTAATTTATTGATATGTTTTTTAGTACTGTAGATGGACTTTTGTCTGTGCTGCAACTGTAGCTGGTGGTTCATTTTTAAAAACAAGTTTGAATAGTGGTTTAATTTTTTAGAGTTTGGGTTTGAGATTGAATGCGGGCTGCACACTCGATAGCAATGCTATTTCGACTCGTTAATAACATGCGAATTGCTTTGGGCTCTATGAAAATTTCATATTTTTTATCTTATTTTGAATTGCATGACCGTTTTCAGAACGATAACTGAACCATGTGTAATTTTTAACATTATCGGCCGAAACATGAACACTAGCGTATCAGATTTTAGTCGTTAAATTTTATTTTATCTCGAACGAACAGAAATTATTTCATTCCATTGTTTCGACATCAAAAGCGAATCAACTGTTTTGTTTTGACATTGGTTCCATTTTTTAATTTGTCAATATGTAGCCTGTGTCCCAAGATTAAGATTATTGCATGTGCATTGTGCATGTATTCGATTTGCGCTCTGCTTGACCCAAGATCAATATAATCACAAGCCGATGTATTGTATTTTTTGTTTTGGATAAAATGTAAGAGAATGTTGGTTTTCCTCTCAAATGTCAACTTAACTCGATTATTATTTTATGTTGCGTTTCACTGCATTTCCCATAGATATTATGAAACTAAGTAGTTAAAAGTAAGTATTTAGGCTACATTCTTGGCTCTAAAACTTGAGCCAAATGATGAATGTAAATTTGTTGATTCGTCATCAATTGTTGTAATTCTCAAGTATTGCAGACTGCACCGAAAATGTAATTTATTGTAGAATAGTCGTCGACGAGAGCTACGAGGTGGACTAGAATTGTGTCTAAATCAAAAAAACGTAAATCGTGGAAATAAACGTGTTCATTCCTTAACCACTAATGCAAGTATAACCCACTTAATTAGTCTGTAGAAATGCCTAGAAGTATTTGTGTTCGGATTGGTAAAAGTTTTGAGTGAGTCTTCATGTGCAGAGGCAAGAGTGACAGCTGTTTGCAATTCTGTGAAGAGTAAAAAAAACATAAATAAAGAGACTGATTGTTCTGGAATTTTTTGTTCGGTGAAAGCTTCAACTTGATTTTCAAATTGACTAAGTATAGTTTTAAGGGTGGAACATGTGTTTGGTTTCAACAAGTGAAAGTATAGCCGTGGGAGGTCTTTTATCAAAAGCACAGCAGCTCAGCTCTCAGCATCTTCCTTAACTTAGCGTGGGAATATGAAAGATGCTGCGGCATAGCTTACTGAGAGTTAATTGATGGCCAATTGCTCGGCTAAGGAAAGAAAATGTTTTGACTTTCTCTTCTCCACAATCCTCGCATTGGCTTCCTTTCCTTTCTAAAAAAAGCACCGACGAGACTATTAAGTTACGAGAACCGTGTTTCCAAGCAGAACTCATAGCATAGCTCAGGCAATCAAGGAAGAATTAAAAAAAGATTGATTGAGAACAAAATGTGTTTCGTTTTTTTTCTTAGATTGTTGTTTATTGTTATGACGTAATTAGAGAATTATAGAAAGTACATAAGGTCAGAACTCATTTTAATCGTCCTTGCCATTCCTCAAGTTCCGTTAATCATAGGGTTCCACCCGTTGCGGTGTTCTGAGTACGAATGCGAATGAAATTCAGCTTTATTTATATTCTCTCATATTTCTCAACTCGTGTCAAAACCCAACAAGTTCAGTTCTGCTCGTGTAGTCTGGACTCTTAAGCCGATGTCACACTGGCGTCCGCGGCAATTCTGCCGCGGAAAAAGTGTCGGTTTCTAAGCCACACTGCAAGCCACACTGCAAATTTTTTGTCGCGGACAAAATGTCGCGGCAAAACTGCCGCTGCAAAATTT
>JAQGCM010000886.1:0-19323 GCA_034699705.1 Hymenaphorura dentifera
TTCGTGAATGCCTCAAAGTTGTTAGGAAAGGGAGAGATCAGAGCCCTAGTCTTAGCTCAGAACCCAGCCAAAAAAATTGAATGAAGAGCACAGAGCACAGGCACACATTTTCTGTAGAGCAAGAAAATCATCTAGAATCTAACGAACCTTAAATACTCGGGTAGCGGCAGCCTTGACATGCCATCACCACGTCAGGCTTATAGTCAGAAGTCAGCTTGCAAAAAGTTCATCTCAAAAACGAAGACGTACGCACAGAGCAAGGGATGACATTCTTAGTGCACTGGAAGGAAATCTGGGCTTATTTAATCGAAAGGAATTTCATTAAGTCTTCTGATTCCATTTAGTCACTCACTCAGTCAGTCGTCAGTCACTCACTCAGCGAAGAAACCTGCGCTGGAGCGTTTCTTCATTAATTCGTACAAAGAACGAAGTAAAGTAGTTTGGAATTAATTGAATTGTTAGCCATAACTTCTTCAATAATTAGAAGGAATTGGGAATTTCGAGCGACAAAAACTTCTTTAGAAAAGACAAAGTTTGCGATGACATATTATGTCATTCATCATTTGTTTCTGATTCAAGACCAATTTTATTTCGAAGTGAAAATTTGAAAGGGATGACCCGACAACTCTTTGATTGCTTGCCCCAATTTTGTCTAAAAAATTCGATCTTCTCAACAGCATCGTGCATGCATCGATCGCCCCAGAAAATTCAGGAATAGAATGGAATGGAATGAGGAATAAAACACGACGGCGAAGACGAGCTGAGCTCCCATTAGAATTCCATATAAATTTGCCCAAGTCTCTGCTGGTTCTCTTATTGTCCTAGCCTTGCGAGAGTACCTGCCCTGCTTGCTGGATTGTCGGATTATTATCCAAACTCAACTCTCGATTGAAGATTGAAATTGGAAATTGCCTTGTGTAGTATTTTTACAATGTGCGAGTTCAGGGCAGGGTAGAAAGAGAGAGAAGCACTTAACCTACATATCTTTCCCAGCAGCAGCAGCAGAGCAGTTGTCCTGGAGAACCGAACCTCGAGAGGAGAGGAGTTCAAATCCATTCATTTTCTTTCCTTGACTCGATTTTCAATTTCAAATCTTGAATTCATGAGAAAATGAAATGACACGGAGCGAAGGAAGGCTGGGAAGGAAAACTTCTTGGGTACATTACGTTACGTTGCGTTACGTAACGCTACGTTCGTATCGTAACTTAGGTTGAGGTAAAGTGTCTTAGGTAACTAAGACACTTTTTTGGAACGGGACTTGTGTCTTAGGCAGGCAGGCTAGAAGAACTTTTTCTTCTTACTTCTTGCAGCGACACCCCTATCCATGTGATATATGATTGGTTCACTTTCCTTGACTTCAACATTTGACTTGGGGTACATTTCATTTGACTTGACTTCTTCTTTAGTAGCCTTAGCCTTGCCTTGTCCTACCCGGGTATTTCTTTCGTCGTCTTCAAGACATCTGAGTGCATGTGAACTGCACTTCCTTACTTTTTAGTTCTTTTTTTTTTTGCATATAGCACAATAGTGCAGAAAGCAGAAACCAATCCTGACATTACATTACATTACATTGCACTACATTTTAGGTAGGCAAAGAGTCAAAGTCAGAGTCTGGTGGTGCTCTGCTCTGAAATAGGATCCAATTCGATCAGATGGAATTTTTTTTTATAACTGCATCCGTTTACTTTGCATATGGATTGGAACGGTTGAACGCCTAGCCTTGCATGCAGTGCATGTATGCATTGGTGTCGTGCTTGCTCACATTTCACTCACTCACTTCGTACTCGACCCTTCAATTTCAAATTTAATCTCTTAATGTGATATCAAGATGAAAGTAAATGTGAGCCTAAGCGGAGCGGCGGCGCCACCCGATCCCTCAAAGTATGCAATGCAAATGTATGTATGAGCTGTACTTGATCAGAAATGAAAATTTACGGCTGAATAGCTGGCTGATCTGCTTATCAAATTAAAACAAAGGGAGCTGGCAAGGCAAGTCAGGTTTGGATTTATTGGAAAAGTTGTGCTGCGACATTCTTCTTCATTTCAAAATTGAGCCAGCCATTTTGTTAAGTAATTTTTTATATTTTGAAAGCACACACCGCACCACAAAATCCGTGTGGATTCCTGTGTTTTTTTTTGCGAAAAAGATGCAATGCAATGGCTGACTGAAAAGTGAAAAGGAATGCTGAGCACTAGCAAGGCATGACTTTCTCCTTGAGTGAAAGCGTGCTTTCACTTTTTCGTTGCCTAATTTATAGTTCATTTTCACCCGGATTTTGGAGGGAATTTTTTCCCCAGCTTTCACTCATGGTGAAAAGCAGGGTTCGTTTGAGGTAAGCCAACGCAATGCACTGATGTTGTGATCACTCAAGGAAGAAAACATTAATTTCATGTCGCTCTCATAACAAGTCAGTCGTCCGTGTCTTTGTGTGTTATAAAAGAATTTCCAAAAAAAGAAACTCACTCTGGACTGGCCGGACTCTGACCATTCAACAACGGACTGGACGATTGCACTGCTCTCTGCTCACAAAAAACTTTCTCTTTTTGGATCAGACAGACCTTCAATTTTTTCTTCACCGCGCCCAAAAGAAAGCCACGACGTTGTTGACGGGTTTGCTAAAATTTATGGTTGTAAAACTATAACTCAACGTCATGTATGGATGGTGGCGGCAACTATTTGCACACACCAAACCTTTTATTTCCTTTTATGCCATGTTATTTACTTTTACAAGACGATAGACGACAACTCAACCTCCAGAAAAAACCGAAAACTGAAAAAGCATCAGAGCAGCTAAATAAATGCGTGTATCGTATATTTTCCGCTTACACCTTTTTTTGCAAGCCTATACAGCCTTGCAGCCTAAACTAAATCTAGCGGGCCTTTAGCTTCTAACGCATTGTCCAATAAAACCCGGAAGGTTGCACACACAAGGGTCTTGTATCATTCTTAATAGTTTTCTTTACTCAAGCACCAGCTCTTGCACTTGCACTGCACTACCCGGGTATTGGGTTTGGGGCCAAGAGACGCGACGCCATATAAATTATACACCTCTAAAGGCAATGTGTTACCCGGTACTGGTTGGAAATTTAAACCACCGCCATGCTAGCTCACGTTACAGTAAAACTCAGCAAATTAGACAAGCAAATACCTTCGGTAGCTTTTCTCCAAACTTTATGAATGTATCCGACCTCCAGGAACCTTAATGGGAATATATTGCCCATTATAAAGGATGGGGGTGGGACTGAGTGGCAGAGTCATTGCTTTCCCTCACTCTGTACGCGTATTGCTGTGCATTAAGGAGTCGATTTTACCCGCATAACTTATTTGCTCTGCTCTGTGATACCCGGGTGGGTACTGTAAAACAATAACTTTGCCCGGGGTCGGTTTAATGGAAAAGAGTGCTGGGAGTTTTTCAATGAAAAGTTCAAGAAGCGATGATGGGACTGGGAGCCCTTCGAACTACCCTAAGGTGTCCGAAGCACACCTTCATGGCTTCACTGCCTAAAATCCAAACTCAATTAACCAGCCAAACCCATTCCAAATCCATTTCCAGTCAGGCTTTCCTGGTTTTTGCGATTTTCAAATTACATGAATTTGGGGGAGAAGCAGCAGGGCTGCGAATGCAAATGAATTGTGATAACAATAACACCGACTTTGCCATAAAGCCCGTCAAAATAATCTTCTTCAGCGTCGTCTTATTAGTATTACTAACTCCCGGACAAGCCCAGAGAAATGAGAAGGGCGGCGTAGTAAGGAGTGTAAGTGTAAATGTAAAATGAAATTGTAATAAGGTGAAGTGCATTGCTCCAGTGCAAAAGCAATGCAATCTTGCATAAGGATAATGGGAGACACTTTCGGAATCCCTTGTAAGTAATGCGACGGCACAAATGTCACCCGGCCCCGACCCGACTTTCTCCTTGTTCAAAATCATTAGGTGTAAGTCTCTTTTGAGTCAAGCCAATGCCAAAACTAAACCAACACCACCCTTATGGCTATGGCACGGAGAATTTCCATTTCCATTGCAGTAGTAGCAGCATTTTAGGATCTTTGGGCTCCACCTTCCCCCCTTTGTTCTAGCTGCGACTTGGATGCCCGAATTCGGGTAGAAGTAGAATGTGACTTTTAGGCTGAAATGGTAGGAACTACGTACGGAGGAAGGATCAAGGAAAGAAAATTAGGTATCCATCTCCTCCACTCATCCATCCATTTCGAATGTCATTAGATCACATCACCTTCCATTTGCTCCTTGGCTTCTAGAGAAATTTACTCTGCAGTCAATTCAAGTCAAGTCTATTCGTATTCTTCTTTCCCCAACCAACTCGAATCTTATTTTCAATTTTAGAAAGCTGGGCATGCCGTGGTAGGGCAGAGTAGGGTGTAAGTGTGAGAGGGGAGTTCAGACCTGCCTGCCTAAGACAAGAAAAATGTATTCAACAATTGACACAGACTTTTTGTTTCCTTGTATTACTCTTGGTCGGTGGTGCTTCTTTTTTTCAGAAATGAAAAAAAGGGGAGAAATTCTCAGTGCGAGCTGTGAGCTAAGCTGCCAATGTGTAATATACGCGGATACACATTGAGCACGTTTCAATATTCATGCAGTGCCAGTGCAATTTTAAGAGTCGGCTTTTTCCTTATGGTCGACTGGGTGCTAGATGTCAGGAGAGATGAGAGCTAAAAATAAATCAAACTCACGTCTCGGCAGATATATTGGGAGAGGGAGTCGACCGGTATGAAGAATTGTCTACCGGCTGCTCAGAATACGAAATTAAATATATAGAATATGGCATATTTCATTTTCAAACTTCTCCGCTCTCGAGTCACGAGCTGTTCATGTAGTACAGAAGCGCTAAATTTGTTTTTTTCGAATTCCTAATGGATGCTCAAAATTCTTTGTGCTGCTAATAGGTGTCACGTTACACAAATTTCCACCCAATGTGAACCTGACTTTCAAACATGAAACATGTGTCTGCCTGGCGGCAAACTTTCGGGTCGTTGAAATTCGCACGTGGACGATGTGCATAGTCTACTCTGCTGCCCTTTTGAATTCCCGGAGAAATGAATCACAGCACTTCCACAACGAAATACGATAGCCAGCCAAGTCAGCCGACCTCTAAAGTACCCGGGAGTTTATTTTTCGGTCCATAAACTCTGCATCTAATTACACTCGTCATTGCATATATGCAAGTGGACCTTTCCTTGAATACCAAGCCAAACAGACCCATTCCATTGTATTCGCTGCTGAGGGTGCAATATATATGTAGAATTGTAGATTTAAACTTTCCGCTCCCAGACCACAAAAAGCATCTGGCGGACCCAACCCTAGCCTAGAAAGCTACCGTAACAAAGGCAGGACTAATGAAGGAAATGAATGGGAGTTGATCCGAGTTGTTTGAGGTTGACTCAGAGGAGCTTCCGATACCTTTTCATGTTTAATTGTCCCCTGGGGTCTACTAGCTGAACGTGGAAAGAGTTCCTTACTCTCAGAATAATATTCAGAAACAAGTGCAGCAGGTAAGGTAGCAGAATTATTTGAAGTATTCATTCATTCCCCTTTTCTAAGAACTGAACCCGAACCGAACCGTAGCAAAACCGAAACTGAGACTGAGACTCATAAACTTGACTCATATTTATTTCATTCACCCGACCCGGGTAAGGAAATTTGGGCTCCTAATTTTGCTCGCCACCCAGAACGAATAAACAAAACATGTAATGCAAGCACACAATTTCAGGATAGGATAACCTTCACGATTTCATCAAAAAAGAGCTAATCAATTTTGGCCAAGACGGAGTGAAAGTGAAAGCGACGCTTTCTTGACAGTCCAAATCTCCAATCTGCTCGTGACTGTGAGACAAATCGGAGTCAGAGTCAGAGTCGGGTAGAGAATGACTTCTGTGCATATTCAGATTCGGATCAAAATCCTATTTGTCTTTCTTCCGGGTTGCACAAGGAGACACCCATCCATTTCCTCAGTTCATATTTCAGACAGATAGACTGGAGAAAGGAGTTTTTTTGACTTGACTTTTTTTCATGCTCCAGATAAATGAGAACATAAAGATTGCATGTTTGAGCTTGAGCTTGGCTTGGCGCTTGGCCTGAGCGGAAGGAATACCCTCATCCCTATGCCCTATCTATCACCCAATTCTAGAACCACTGCCAACATTTTCTGCTACCCTGATTCGGGTTTCTTTCTTTTCTTCAACGTATTTTTCTGCTTTCCTTGAGAACAAACAGCACCCCTGTGTGTTAGCTTTGCCGAGGATAAACTTTCCCTCGTTTGTTTGCAATGGACGGAATTGCTTGTCATTTATTGCGGATATGTATGTAATATCGTCATTTCATTTCTTCTGCCCTTTTACCCGGGTGTTTTTTTGGGGTGGGGGGAGGTCACCGGTCGGGTCGAATTCGGAGTTTCACATGCCATCCCTCTGTGTTGTCGTTGTCATGTTTGAAAAAAAAAGCTTGCAAGGAAGACCGATGACAATTTCATATTCAATTTCGTGTTGCAGAAGCGATAAAAGAGCAGAGCAGGGCAGAGGCGGACTGGAGGGTAAATTGAAAATTGTTTACAAGATAAGCTCTTAGATTTAGATGACAGCTTTTGGTTCTTAGCCTCAATTTCTTCACTGAGACACGAAGAGCTCCACCCAAAGTTTCGATAGAATCCGAAATCCGAATCCAATTCTTCCAGTCGATTGCCACACACACATGCTATTGTGTGTGTGTCTAATATTTGAGATTGAGAATATGAGAATGAGGTCAGCTCATAGGCAAACTCAAAGCAGTAAGGAAAATATTGGTTCGAGATTTTCGCACAAGAATCGCAATCTCAATAGCAAAAATTGCAATTGCGAGATGCGATGCTGGTCAATTCCAGGATTATCTCTCTCGCTGAAATTGCCAAACCTGTAATGTAGCCGTAGCCCATCACAACTTCATTGCAAATTGCAGGTACCAGCTCAATCAAGTACTTCTTTAATCTTTCATTTCATTTCCATTGTTAGACTTTTAGACTTGGACTTATGAGAATTTGCCAATGCAGCAGAACATAACCATTCCTGGCTTTCCCAGCAGAAAAAATGCGATCTGCGAATGGGACGAGGACGAATAACAATAAAAATATCTCGTAACTACATGTGTTGTATAGTAGTAACTTGGCGATCAATGGAATGGCTCATGGGTCGTTCGAGGGATTTGAGATTGCAAAAAATAAGATGAAGACATTCTAGAAGACGAAGATTCTAGAGAATAGAATCTCTGTACTTCTGGAGAGAAATAATTCCTGGTCGTCATGAAAATGATCTGGCATCCGTACCCGTATCCGTATCCCCATCGCTTTCTTATCTGGCTCAGGTCCAGGTGTCCAAGTCCAAGTCGTCGAAGACTGACCAATATGGACATACTTCCTGGAGTGCAGCCACAGCCACAACTATCGACTTCGAATGAAGTTCTGAAGTCTCAAGTCCTACGCTCAAGAAATTCCATATTCTACGTCTATGTACATCGCACCATAATTCGGACGGAGAACCGAAACGTGAAATTCTTGGAAGATGTGCTCGTAGTATGTTCATACCCATGTCATCTCATAACCTACCTGGACACGACGACGACCTTTATCGAAACTTGGAGTTGGACATGACGTGACATCCAAGTAAGTGCATTATTACAACTTGTAATGTAATGTAATGCAATAAGCCATACAATGCAATGATGTCGTCCTCCTTCCTAATAATCCTGTCTCACAAAGCATCGCATCGGCAGCTGAGGCTGGCTGAGGCATAAGCTTTACAAGTTTATTTAAAAGGTAACAAATATTTGAGCCTCTTGGCTAAGATTTTGGTAAGGATTACCACGATCCGACTGGGTTGCTGCTGCTGGCAAGCCTAAACCAAGCCAAACTAAGATTGAGATGTCAAGGGTTCCTTAGGCAAGGATAGAATTTGACAGGCAGGCACGCAACGCAAAAGGAAGAAGGTAAGATTGTAAGAACAGCAACTTGTTTGACGCCTACACACACAGATTTTTGGGCATTTTGACCGGCTAAATCCCTCAAATTGGTTGTAATTTTTCACATCCGGACGACGACGGAAAGTTGGAGGACTCTGCTCTGTCATGCCTAGACCAACTCGACCGGAAACTGTTGGCCTCTAAGACATAAGCTCCAAAAATCTTCAAAATTGCTACAAAATTGTTGCAGGAGATTTTCAATTCGATTTTAGAGCCAGAATGTTCTTTAGCTAGCTGGTCTTAAATCTTAAATTTAGCTTGAGCCTGAGCGTTTTTTGTTCTTCTTCAGGATTTAGGAAGTGGCAGTAAATGAAAAGTTCAAAGGAATTGGATGTAATCTTGTTCCTTGGAATGCGAGCACTGAGCACTAGTCCATACCTGGCCTGGAGGCCAGAACCAGAAGAATCTTCTTCCTTCTTGGAAAACTGCGGCCGGATTTTTTTAAAAGATTTGCTCAAAACTCCAAACCAGTCCAAAAACACAAAGAAACCATCAAAGGAGTTAAGAGCGATTTCAAATTCAATGAAAGTTTCGCCTCTATGCCTTCAGGGTGGAGGTAGACTAGGCCAGACTAAACCGGGTAGTTCGTTCGTTCGTGCGATCGGATACCCGCTTTTTTATATTCTTCTTTTTCTCGTCTCAAAAGCCTGAGAATTTGCGAGCGAGCACTTGACACTTTCGGGTGTGCCGTCCGTGTGCAGAGTGCGTGCTTGCAAAACTTTTTTTTACTTAGTTTCTCCAAGATGATTTCGTTTGATTCGATTCTCATTTCAATGTAAATTCAAACTTAAGTAGTTTGAGTTTGAGCAGCTCTAAAACCCGTATGAAAAATTAATGAATTTTCGCCATCATGAATTCAATTGAATCGAATCCATCCGCAGCCAAGGAAGACCGGGGAAAAACTCCAAACTCAAACTTAGACCGCTGCCGAAACGAAACGTTATCGACGACGATGTGGTTTTACTCGCGCTGTGGACTTGGAATCAAATTCAGTCAGTCAGGCCTTCCAATGAACAGAAAAAACAATAGAGTCGGGGTCGACTCTGCTTTAGACTCGAGACTCCAGAGTTTCTAGCCTAGCTCTAGCTCTCACACTTTTTTTTGAAAACGCGTCTTGCATACTTAAAATCTCTAATGTGCTTGCTTCCTCATTCCATTCCTGTCCCCTCCACCACCTCTTAACTTTTACTGAAAGTAAAAACACAGCCAGAGCCAGAGCTACGGCTACGGAGAGTTCACTCTAATAAATGAGTTTTCTAAGGAAGCGCGTGTCTCTCTAGCTAGCAGATTTCGACTTTTATTCTAGATAGAAGTTGCAATAGTTGCGGTCCCAAAAAAAATCCAATCGACGGTTTTCGGGTTTTCTTCGTTCAATTGACTTTCCCCTAACGTTCATGACTGCGGCGGCAGGGAAACAGTAATAGTCGCGTCATCGTAAATTAACTCCTTTCACTCAGGGGTTGCGGAGGGAGGTAATTTGTATGCGTCGCGTTGACCTTCACCTTTACCACCACCTTAGCTGCTTAAGATGCCGAAGAGGACTTAAGGTTGTAGGGTTAGGCTGAGGATTAACTTTTTGATCCTAGCCACCCTGCACCACTGCACTAGCAGTCAGTTCTACAAATTTACGGGAACGAAGCAGCTAAACTTATCAATATCAATGTCAGAAATAGGATGGATGAGATGGCAGAAAACAATCAAACGTGAAAACGAGGCGGGTATTTTTCTTTGCTTTCGGAGAATTCGAGTCGAGGGTAGGACCAGCATCTCAATCTGGGGAGAAAGTAAAAGTTTTCGATTCGAGTGCAAAGTACAGATGAGCTGAGCTGAGCAAATTAATTTTTATCCACTGTGGCATCCTGCACTGTTTTTGGTCCACCTATTGCGTTCTGCGCTCAGATATGATTTGGTGCGAAATGTGCGAATATTTTTTTCATCAACTCGCAAAAATCCTTCGGTCCGAAAAAATCAAGTGAGTGAAAGCCAGAAGAGAAAGTTGAAAAACAAACAAACGGCTAGGCCGCACTCACCGTCAGTTGTGGGTGGTGGGGAAACGTCTGCGGAGACAAGGACGACAGATGTGATGAGAAGGATGGCCCAGAGAGCGGCGGCAGAGATGGTCCTCAAGTTGAGTGACAACCGACGACACCTCAGACATGACTCTTCCATCCGGTGCGAAAGTGCTGAAAACATTGTTGTCATCGTTTCTCCCATCTCGAAATCGCCGATGACTCTTTGATTAGTTCTTTTCGCTTTTGCTTCAAGAAAAAGTTAGTTTTTTTTAGAAATTCGGGAAGAAGCGAAACTGGTAAGGAGGGGTGGGCTGGCGTGGCGTGTCTTGCCGGGATGCCGGGAACCGGAGTCAGGTCGACGGATAAGTTCTCTTCCTCTTCTCTTCTCTCAGTTGAACAAGTTGAAGTTGAAACGCCAGTCGGACGTCGGACTCAACATCAATTTACTTCCTTCCTTCTTTTTTCTCTCTAGAGTTGACTTGGTTTTCGTTTCTTTAGACTTTTTTTGGGGGTAGCGTTTGAGTTGGGGTCTTCGTCTTCTTCACACCTAATGGAGAGAAATATCTCAAGTCAGTCAGTCAGTCAGAGCTAGAAAGGAAGAGCAGAGCAGAGCGGAGATGGACGGACGCCTGAGCCAGCCTCATGCAGAAACTACTGTATGTCTTGTAACACTTCAAAGACAGTGAAAAATGGCTAAAATGGGCTCTTCCTTGCTGACTGTCTGCCGTTCTGGCCTACAAACAGCACAGAATTCCTCACATTTGTTCCGGAAATGGATCCTACAAATGAGTACAGATACAGACTGACACCTTCCTCTCATTTTCTTCAAGTGTCGGTGTGTCGGTCTACCTACATAAACAATGCTGTTTGGAGAAGGCAAAAAAACTCTCAAAGTCTACTTTGAGGCAAATTTGACAGTCTCAATTTCTCAATTGGGTAAAAAATTTAACTGAATCAGGGCTGGGCTGGCCAGGCCAGGGAGATCATTAACTTTTCATTGTTTGGATTGAAATCTTGGCAATGTTCTTAGAAGAAAACTCTAGAAGAGAACTGTTCACATAAAATCGTACGTTAATATTTATCGTGCTCACAGCGTGCAGGTGAGCTGGCACTTGTTGTCGTCATTTCTTTTCAAGACGAAAACACTAAAAACTTTCATTTTTTCAAGTAAATGAAGCCTATATCCACATGCACAGTTTGCACAGGAAGGATGGTCTGAGATAATTTAATATGAGACATGAAAAGAAGAAAAATGGTATAAATGGCTCGGTTCCCTGGGATGAAGAAGTTTGAGATGCATGATGCACAGGGTAGAGTGACTCATTATTTTTCCAAAAAACAAACTCGTTCTCAGCATGACATTTCGTAGAGCTCGGAGCTGCTCTAAGCTAAGGCCAAAATTGGAGGTACCCTTAAGTACCTACCTTGAACGTTATTCATTTTCAAAAATCATAAATATTGTAAACAAGAAAGGACTCGACTGGTGGAAAAAGCAGGGATACTCAACGGAAAAGGAACATGATGTTTTTCACTCTCAAGACAAGGCCCAGGGCTCCAAGGACCCTTAGTAAATTTAAACCGCAATCTCTCCACTTTCCACCTGAATTGATTAATGCCTACTCAAACTCATTGCCATTGTTGCGAGCAACAATGGTTGACGAAATAGAGATAAATCTGGCACATATGGTCAAGGTGTGCTATTTTCGGCTCCTGAACCGCCATTTGGGTGAATAAATCAAGAAATTCAAAGACTTTGAATCAGACAGCGACCACAGCGAGCATATTGGGCAAAAACGGAGTCAATTTTTCCTTCTAGTTTTGAAAGTTTCTCTGCTTGGGCGTAGGGCGTAATGCTATTGCGTAAAGAAATCACCAAATTTGTACTGAGATCGCTGGTTGCACTTGCTCTGAAAATCATTCGTCAATTCCTCGATTCCAGCCCATTACTCTGAGAACCACAAACTGTACTGATGGTTTTGATTTCCTGTTACTCGAGTCATAAGCACATAGCAATGCAGAGCACTGCAACGCAATGACTTGGAATCATTTCCGCTTCCTATTACCCAAAACCATAACTTTCTTAGAGGGGAAAATCAAACCAAGTCTCGAAACTGAAATAAGTTTTTTCTTCTCTTCTGCCTGTCTGTGCTGTGCTGACGAAGAGCCCAGAAATTAGATTTTCATTTAGGCCAGGGTCTGGCTTCTTCTGTGGAACCATACAAAATAACTTACCTCGTCTTTAGGATGACTTAGGAAGACGACTCCTTTTTTTCTTCTCTGTTTTCTTTTGCTTTTTGCTCTCAAATGAAATCGGATCTGGTCGGTCGGTTGGGTCTGATGTTGGGAGGAAGTCAAGTCGTCAGTCAGAAGAGTAAAAGAATCCTTCACTGCTGCTCTCGGAGAAACCAAAACTTGTTAATTTCTAAGATTACTTTCAGAGTCGTTGTTGAGTTTGGTAATTTCCAAGAAGTGTTCTTGATTTCTTAAACTTTTCTTCCCCATTCTGTCACCACTGAGCACGATGCGATACGAACTATTTTTGCACAGACAAGACTTCTATAACGTGTATCAAATTTTCTTAGCAAAGTCACGAAAGTCAAAAAATTTTGCTCCAGGAATTTCAGCCAAGTGGCAATTGGTCCATTTTTGCTCCAAAAAATCACTTGTCACGAAAATTCACGCACTTTAGCAATGCTGATCAGATGTCCTGAATACCTGAATAACAAAAACTTTCATTAAAATTGAATCCATAAATTTTGCAACGTATTCCTGGGCCAAACGGACAAACATTTCAGAAGCATTTAGCGACTTGTGTGCGGACTCAAATTTTGCTTGCAAATTTCGATACTTTGTCGTTCGTCACGTCCGAAGATTGCAATTGCAGTTAGTTTCAAGAGTCCAATATCGCGTATCTCTGCCTGCCAGCAGAGCCAAGTGGACGTACGACGACTTCAACGACGTCGGCTAAGTAGTCGCATGTTGCCAATTGCAATTGCCATTGCCATGAGCATTAGTTTGAAGTACGATAATGCTGCCTATTGCCGTTGCAGTTACTCATGTAGCTGCAGCTCCAAACACAGCAGAAGTTGCAAAAGATGCGAATGCGATGTTTTATTAGAAATTTATTTTTATTTTTATTACCTACATCCATACACATCTTTGCATACATATTTTTTTAAAAAAGGAGTCCTAGTCGTAGTCGTAAGATGTTGAGTTTGAGTCGTACACTCGAACATCTTTATGCAGCAGCAGCACTGCATGTTTGGGGTTGGAATGCAAAGAATGGCAGGATGAGGAAACTAGGACAAATGATGAAAGTCCTTGCTTGGGAGCATTGGGGACGACGGAAGGAAGGAACTACTAAAGTCGGATAATATAATATTTACACAATTTAGAGACACAGAGGAGAGTAAAACTAAAGTGCCCCATTTTCCCTTCATGGAAGTTGATTCAAAAATATTACATTTCTCATTCTTCCCTATTTTTTTGTCACAAGTGGCACTTGAGTTTTGCTTTTGCTAAGAGCTCCAGCTTCAGCTCAGCTCAGTTATCTCAAAATAGTGCACTCTTAGCGCATGCACTGCAAGCAAGCATTTAGAATTTTTAAAAAAAATATGTGAGAAAAAAAATGTGATCCAGTGCCCATTTTACTTTCTTTTATTCGTCTTATTTGATCGTAATTTCCTTTTATGTCACTCGACGCCTGCACTTGTGACTTGCACTGCATCGTTTCGAATGTTGAGCATTTCGCATATCTCTAAAAAAAAAAAAAAGAAACCAAATGCCGAGGGAGGGAAGTGAAAATTCAAATTGAGCTTCTCACTTCACTTGAAGAGCAGAGGAAAGATGAGAGGAGCGCTACGACGCTAGGGAAAATAAAAAAAAAGAAAGAGCAGGAAATGAAATACTGACTTGTGTGCCAATTCAACCGACTTGCTCTTCTGTTGAGGTCTACTCAACAGAGAGAAAGGTTTAGTAAATGCTCTCTTCAGATTTCAAATTATTTTTGCTCAGAATTTGCCTAGAAAAAGTCAAGCGCTTAGTCAGTCAAAGGATTGAACTGCTGATGCTGCTTACTGCCTATGCTAGTGCAGAATATATGTAAACGAGTCTTCCGGCTTTTGAAAAATGAATGACTTCCTGTTGTGCAAATTTGCGAATGAAATATGAAATTGCGAATTCACAGAACGCATACATACATATTGCGGCAAGAGGGAAGGTGACTAGGCTACAAAATAGAGCCTCAGGCTCACGCTCATCTCTAGCAAAATCGCATCAGGGTTCGGGAGGGACTAGACTCAACATACTTGTGAGGTGACGACGGAAGCAATACATTTCAATTTATCTCATCTCATTTTGTATTGAAATTGAAATGTCTGGCTGTCTGTCTTGTCGATTCCTTTTTTTTTGAACCCAAGCTCAGCTTCAGCTCACACCCTGTCCTACCCTATTTTCGAGTCAAAGTCCGATTCTTGAACAGAGCGGCACGGCGGTGAAACCAAAAGCAAACTGCTCGCGGTTCGCATCTTCACAGACTCAGATCCTCCGTCCGACCGAACCGACTAAACTTTAATAACGTGTGTAATTCGCCGGAAGACTTTTTTTCCTCTCCCTTCTTGAGTCCCACAAGTGCCGTTTCGTTTGCCGGGTCGTACGCTCAAGTTGTCGATCCAAAAACTTGCAAGAATTTCGGAGGGTAAATTCATGACCAAGTCCAAGTCTAGGATGGATGTTTGAGTTTGATGGCTGGCTACTTTAACTTGTTTTACAATAAAGGTAGATTTGAGTATGCCTCAGTGAACAACCTGACCTGAACCGAACAAAGAACGCGATCCGTGGGTAGGATCGCGTACTGCGGTGGCGTAATAATACCGATAAAAATCCATTAATCTTGGCATGGTTGTTTTGCTCTGTTCGGTCTCACAATTCAATACAAAAGATTCGTTGTATTGGTCGGGTCAGTCAGTCCCAATCAGTTTGGATGTTTTCAAGAGTTTTTTTTTCGCATGAGAAAACAGTTTGAGTTAAAGATTCAGAATCGGTCGTGAGGCTTCCTCGTCCAAGACATGAATGAATGAGATTTTATCGTCTTATTTGATTTTTGATTCAGATCGATCACCAGCTGTGATTCTGTGATCTTAGCTGAACTGGAATTGGCAAAATTGCGAATTCGAATGGTTTGAAATTGAATTCTCGGATGAAATCAGGTTTCCAACAAGAATCTTTCAGTGAAACTGTACAGCTGCACGACTTTAAATTTTGCAACAACTTTTTGCAAAAAAAAGCATTGCCAACAATTTCTTGCCAACTTTGAAACTAACAAATTCATTCATAAATTCATTAATTAGCTGGAAGCACCTTGCAATTTTTGCAAGCATCATTGCCATGCTTACTGCCACGTGCGCCAAAACCTAAAATTGCCAAAATTACCTCCACGCACTCCACGGCAAAGCACTTGAGCTAAAATAAATGGGTCGAGTAAATCCACTTGATGAGAAGGATCATTAGACATTTAATTTATGACAGAGTGAGAAGTGAGAGGTTCGAGTGACCATGCCAAGCGATGCGATAAAACAAAAAAAACTGTCGAGATTTTTTCTCTCTTTTTTGTAGAGAAAGGCAATAAGCAATTGCAAATGATTAACTGTGGCTCGGCTAGGCTAAAGAGAGTGACCAAGAAACCACAATTCTTAAGACCTTCATAACCCTAATTCATAGGAAAGCTCTTATTTTGCTCGCCTGGCTGGGCTTACTTATTCCGATTACCAGTTCCAGTCCAGTGTCCAGTCCTACTACAAAGGCGGAAATGAAAGGAAAGACAACAAGTCCAATTCTAGTCCAGAATCTAGAATCCATCCAGGCAGCGACTTAACGAAGCGTTTTCTTGAGCAGAGCTGCTCAAAGAACAAAAGATCATTATCTTCCAGCCGTTTTGAGCAGAATGACCCATATTTCTTGAGGAAATCGTCTCCTAATGTTAATGAGGCTCTTATTGCTTATTGCTTTTGGCTGGGCTCGCTGTATACTAAATTCTGCAGGCCCTTAATGACTTGTCTTAGTCCACCACTCGTAGGGCACGAGGTTAATAATTATTAACGCACGAAGGTTGGAGTTGGAGCGGTGCGGTAAGCACTCATCTCTCAAATGGATTGACTATGACTAGGGCCAACTCTCTTAATTAGAAGAGATGGCCAGGCCAGACCCATTACATTGTAGTACGTCAGACAAAAAAAATCCTAGCAGAAATCCAACAACCTGATACCTGACCTATCTCGTTTTTCGGTCAAAAGGATGTGCGGATGTGCTAACGGCAGTCTCAAGAGACTTTGCTTTCCCCATCCGCATCTTCAAAGATGTCAAATTTTTGGGTGATTACGTGTCCTAAAAGAAAAATGGAATTCCCAACTCCAAAGCATCTCATCTCATATCACCAATAAGCCATTAGGCCAAGACTACGATTTGGAGGGTTCAAAAACTCAACACAATCCAAAACCAAATAAACATATGTAGGAAAACACATAAAATACCTCAAAAGGGGGGATCTCCACTGCACTGCACTGAGGCTGTGGCTGGGGTTGAACATTGGAGAGTCGAGTCAGTCCATTATGTTGTTCACATGTCAACATGAAGATTCAATAACGCAAGTTGAGGTAAACTGACAAAGTCGACGACGACGACGATGCACGACGATGCTAGGCTAGTAGTCCTAGCGAGTCGTCGTCTCTAGTCCTTAAGTAACCAAAGAGGACAAAACGATGATTCATCGGCATCTTGGCCATTACTCCTTCCTGCCTGCCTGCCTGCCAGGGTGACTCTGACTCTAGGACGGGATCGGATCGGATCCATTGTCATGTTTCGTCGTCGAAGGAGCGTACGAGCAAGCAAGCAAAGCATCAACCACCCAACCCAACAACAAAAGTAAACTCTTAGATTTATAACCTTCGTACAAAACATAACGCTTTCCTCACTCTGACTCTTAGGATGAATTACTATTTGCCATGATCCCATGGCAGGCAAGGCTGCAATGTAATCTCCCAAAACCAGCTAGAGATGTGCAGTGCTCCTCCTCGGCTGACTGAGAACGAGAAGGGAAACGATTCTCTTCTTCCCCAGCAGCAGCAGCAAAGCAAGCTATTCCAAAACTCTACTCATACTCTGTAGAACCAGTGATCCGAAATTCGGAGTTTTTTTATGTGTGTGTTGACTATGTACATCACATCACTTCCAAGGCGAGCCAAGAGATACAAACAACAATAGAATATATTGTGTAGATGCATAGCCCTAGAGCTATGCGAGGAGTTTGGAGACAGGAAGTCGGGTTGGGAAGAGAAAGTGGTGAAAGGAGTCAATGCAATGCCAATGTGTACTCCAATTCCATTAGTGAAATGATGGGGCTTGTTACACTCGTAAGCGATGACAGCTAGAGCTAGCCAGCGAGTTTAATATTTTTGGCAATGTTGTGAAATTGAGATTAGCTAATTAAGGGCAGACATCTGCAACTTTGCGAAGTTGAGAACTCGATGGACAAAAATAGCACAGGAATGTAGCCCTTAAAGGGTACCAGAGTTCCATAGTACAATTTAAAGGGTAGCAGAGCTGGATGATAGCGCCCACACAAAATATTTTCCCAGAAAGTTCCAAGCTTCCAAGAACCCAGCCATTTCTTGTCCCCATTTCCGGAATCAAGATGGGAAGCGAAGCAGCTTTTCTACTTTGCTCTGCTCTGCTCGTACAAAAAATCTCTTGATACTCTTGTGTCGCCGTCGATAGAAATGACAAAAGAAAAGTGCATTTGCAGTGCATTGGCAGTACGTTGGCAGTGCAATGGATTGAGTTCATGCGTGGCTTCATTGCATTTTGCTTTGGCATTGTCCGGATGGAGTGCATTCTCATTCAACGCTTGCAAGTGAAAGTAAGCAAGTTAGTTGAGAGAGTAAGTGCATAAGGAGTCGGTCTATCTCTTTTTGTGCTCTAGCTCCAACTCCATCAACGCTTTCATTTTTTTCCTCCCCAACTTTTCTAGAATGAGATCGTCAGACCTCATCCAATTTGGTTGTATGACTTTTCACCGACCGCTTTCTCCGAAAAAAGGGTGGAAGGAGAAAGCGAACTTAGCTCATTGTTAGGTTTTCGGGTTTTTTGGGAGGTCACGCACGTGCGTGAGAGTTGGACACTGTTAGGGAAAATGCCCGGTTTTTGAGTACGACTGGCTGAATTTTGGTCAAGTTTTATAAGTCTTCCTTGTACAAAAATCTACCAAGTGGTCTTCGTTGAAATCAGTGGAGCAATGTCTTGTTAGTCAATAAATTTTTGCGGGGAATGACTTTGACACTGACACTGATGCTTTGTTTACATACAATTTACTTTAAACACGCATTTGAATTGAACTCTGTATTTGTTGTGTTCTAGGTGGTTCCGGACCCAAGCCCTAGTCGTCGGTCCTAGACTCGTAGTGTGGAATCCCATTTGCCCAGGTGATTGATGGTGGCTCGTTAGCCTGAGTGAACTGAGGTCTCTCTGAGCAGTCACTTGACTCAATGGGAAGGATGCATGCATTAGCGCAGATTACATAATGTAGTCATCATGCCATGTCATAGCTACATTACATTTTACTTTAGGAGCAGTACCACGACCCTAGCCGCCGAGGGTAGGTCCTAGACCTAGACGCATGCAGAGACACCCTCACCATCATCATCATGTCGTTCGTTCGTGAACGTCTTTGACATTCGTTTTTTGACTTGACTTTGGAGTCAAGCTCAGGCCGTGGTGGCCGTGGCCATGACCATGGCCGGGAGACCCCCCAGGAAACCACTTGATTACAATAATAATGATCTGACATGTTTCCCTTTTAGTTTTTGAGAAATATCATTTGAGGGACGCCAGCGGCTGCTCGCTGCTGCTGCTGGTTCATGCTAATGCTCCTTTCACATGCACACAGAGTGCATTTTCAATTATGACGAGAGGAATGGAACAGGCTGAGACCAAAATACCGATTATTCGGTTAAAATTAAATGAGATTGCTTTCTGCATTGCATTGCATGGCAATGTCACGATATTTTATTTTTGTAATGAGAAACAGATCAAAGCACCCGACAAGCACAACTTTTTCAGAACCCAATATTAAAATCATTCATGCAATTCATTTCATGACAAAATTGTCAAAATCCGCAGATCTTCTTGAGACTTTGATTCCAAGAATTGCAAACTTTTCGCAATGGTCAGTACATGCCATGTTTGTAAAATGCTGAGGTTTATGCTAAAGTTTTAGTGTAGTTTTAGGGAGCTGCTGGTCCCAGTTGACTTTT
>JAQGCM010000887.1:0-19321 GCA_034699705.1 Hymenaphorura dentifera
CGAATGAAAATGGCTAGACTAAATACCCGTAATATTTAAAGTGAGAGTTCTCGCAACCCAATCAAAGGAATTGTACATTGGTGCGTGACAAGTCACAGAAACCATGTCATTGGTTGCATTCAATTCTTGAGCTGAGACTGCCGTCGACCCAATGTCGAAATATCCCGAAAGCAACGCTGCCGAGCCTATGAAAAGAATGAATATCTTGATCACCAGTATTGCTTCGAACATGTGGTATTATTAGAGCACTTTTACTCACAGGGCAGTATTGAACTCGACCCATTCTTACATTCGATTGACCATCAGAGTCCGTACGAGTAAAGGTACGAAGATGGATGGCAGGAAAGAGTGCTCGAAATATTAATAATTTAATAAGTTTTCCACAGATTATAAAATCAACAAACGATGAACCTTGTGCTATACAGTGAACCGCTAGAAATCTAAAATTGAATTTGAAACCAAAATTTAAATAAAAAATATAGTTGCGCTGATGGAGTTGTGATAACCCTATATCACCCTATGCATTTGAAATGACTCGAACATCTCTCATGATAGATGCTAAGAGCCAGTAAATCAACTGGAAATATTTTTAAAGAATTAAAAAAAAATATACAGAAAATATTGTCGAAACTCTTTTTGTCCAATACTTGTCACGAACCTCCCTTGTTAGTCTAGAAATCAATTTAAATCAATTCAATTGGATTTAAGCATCTAACATTAATAGTTTTAGTCAGTTTGTATATGATGCAAAACAATATCGACGTCCTGCCTGTACTAATTTGAAGATCAATTCAACTATCAGGAAAAAAAATTCACTCTAGCAGAAAGTCGAGCTAAGATTGCACCGCCAAGTGTAGTTGAGTAATTTTTTGGTTTGCCCAGCTCAGAATACAAACTTAATAATTCCTGCCAAAGTGCCAAAAAATGAACATGATTTAGAGTCCTCCGGCATGCATTAGTAAACAAGTTCATTTAAGTATGATCATTGGTGCCCTCCGTCGACCAGACGCTGATGGTGTTTAAACCCGTAGTGAAAAATGCATAGGCATGACTTCTGAAATTCTTCACTACAACATATTACGACGCAATTTGAACTCAATTTTTAATTGCGGCTTGTCAAATCAAATAAAATATTCTATTGGCGTTTAAATATTGAATCAATTAGTCTAATTAATAATAAACTTTACATTTCTTGAGACTCATAATTAACGATGTGATCACATGAACTAACAATTGAATGCTTGTGAAATCGTACGCGAAATATTTTGCGCTAACCCGTCTTCGTAAACAAGTTTTGCTCACTGTATTGTTAATTCTTCGTCTTTTCGAATCCAACAATCAAAGTTTGGAGTCCGACGTACAATAGACCTCAAAACCATTAGGACTGCCCACTCTGAGCAAAATGAATAATTCTTCCAAATTGCAACAACATTAATTGGAATGTTCTTCATTGAAGATCCGGTTTGACCATTGAACAAATTTTTTACGAAAAATGTGACCGAAGGTCATAAATAACCAGCTTATGAGCTCATGAACACTTTCGCTTATTCGTACGCCTTTTTGTAAAATTATTTTATTCAATTGCCGTAGTATCTTCTGCAAGTTCTGTTGCAGGCGAAGGTGTGATTTAATAATCTCAATTGGTTGATATGAGCGTGATAAAAATCTTTATCAAATATTGTAAACAACCAAAATTGTGCTGGTTTTTTCTCAGAGTACCATGTTTTGGTGAATGCAATGAATTCTGAAGAATGATTGAAGGGCTCCACATTGTCAAGATAAATGGTGTTTGCAAAACTACCTTGCAAGAATTGCAATAGATTTGAAACCGACGGATGGTGAACGGTATTAAAATTTGAAGTTTCAATTCAATTCAAATAGAAATGTATATTCTGATGCTCTATCAAAAATTGCAAGCATGTTGCAACATTTCAAAATGAGGCTGACAATGGCGAACTAGTTCAAAATTAAAACAGAGTTATAAGTAATAACTATTTAGACTGGATTCAATGTTAAGCATTTTTTTTACAGTCGCAGCTAACGGTACTGAGCTGTGACTGTTTAACTCTACAAATGTGTTTTGCAGTTAATTCGTTCAAAACGTTTCATACATAGCAGATAAGTTTGTAATTGCGTGAGACTGCAAAATCTTTCGTTTGATTTCGTGGAAAGATACGCGCAAACAATGCAATTGAAGCTGATTCACTTGATGCAAATTTCTTGGTTGAACAGTCGAACCAAGTTCTTGTCCAAAACCAAGTAGGAAACAATATTTTGCTAGAGTTGTGGTCATTGTTGTAGCACAGATTTATTTTGTATTTATCTTCAAAGATTTCAACAAAAGCAGAAATAGATTCGTCGATTTTCCACCGAAAATTATTATGCATGTTTTATATTTAGACACACTCCCCAGACTTTCAAAATTTGAAATGCTTAGCACGAACTACAGAACTATTGAAGCAGGTTGCAATACTCATACCAAATACTATGTGCTGTTTCGAAATTACGATCAAATTTATATCCACCAGAACTAATTTATCTTGTTCTGGTCATTGCTCTAGTTTGACACACATTATTTTCAAATAGACGTGCAACTGATCAGAACAAAATCAGGCAGCGCTTTGACTTGCTAAGGAATTGAAATTTGAAAATTGCCAAATGTGACCTATTCAGCTTCTGGCAATTTGCCCGAGCATTCGCCATGTGCACGCGCCATACCAGATGTTCTACTTCCGTACCGAATTTCTGAAACATGACTTGATGACAAAAATTCCAAAAAATTCGAGCCTACTCACAATGAGATTGACCACCTCCCCTCCGAGTTTCAAAATTCTCCGATAAAACCACCTGCGCTGGGGTTCGTGATGCTAAACCGTCCTTTATAGGATGGGCACCCCTGTAAGCCAAAGCCTGTCATATTTTTCGCGTAGAAATGCAAAGCAGATAAAATCATTCAAATAATTTGAATACTGAAATTATTTGACTCAGGCAATGTACAATTTTGCACTAAAAAAACGCAGCAGTGCTTTGTTTTCAAACTTGAACGCCATTTCATTTTACAAGCATTTGAATCCTTTAAAAATATTAGTTTACAGCTATTTAGTGACCAAGATTGTTTGGGTGGTTTTGCGGTTAGTTTCAAATAAAAAAAAGTACAAATACAAGTCATTAAATTCCAGTGCTGCCCCCGTAATACAATAAAATTTCTCAGACTGATAGATTGCAAGATAGCCAATAAATAGTATTCTTATCGTGTTTTGATCAGGGTTTCGAATCGGATCTTTTTTTCCGATTCCGATTCTAATATTAATTCGGACTCAACCACATTTCGTTATTTTTGTTTAGAGGAAAGTTGAGAACTTTCTTCCTGAGACAGGCATGCAAGGTAGCCATGAGTAATGAGCCGCAGCTTCGATTGACATTCTTCAAAAAGCAAGCCAGATTGTCGAACTCAAATATTTAGGATTTGCAGCAATTCCACTTTTCTTTTTGAACGAATTATATTTTTACTGTGTTGTACCTACGTGCTGAGCAAATGAATGTTTTTTTTTGGTTTAGCTATTTTAATTTATTGTCCATGTTGAGGCAGAATATATCGAAACCGAGTAGTGAAACAATTTGACACAATGTTGTTGGCGTTTTTGACTCAACTCAACTCAATTTGGTTCTCTTGCTTACTCTAAAGTTCGACGTTTTTTTGAATTTGGTGGATACTACACACCCGAAGGACTGTCTGAAGAAATCCTCACCTTTCTTCACTACAATCTGAACCAATCTTTTGTGGTACTGCTGGTTTGTATCAGTCTGACTTATAAAAACATAAGTCTGCTTTCATCTGCAGAGAACTTGACAACAATAACAAATTTTGACGTCAATCGAAGCTTTATCATTGTTGCGCAAGTTCGATTATATAAAAATAGGTAGTACACTAATTGCAATTGGACAAAATTGTGAGTGGAATCCACACTTGAAACACTGTAGTGGATCAAACTCCATCTTTTGACTCCGTGGGATCTATCTCAATTCCAATTCCCGAATTTCGACAGTTCAGTGTCGGTTGATGCGGACACTGAACTTGGACCAAGCATTGGTGTGCTCCATCGGGACTTTCTTCATTTTGCCCCTTTGAAATGGCGTTTAAAATCATTCTTCAAAATTGGGTTTAGATTTTTATCACATAGTTCAAAAAATGACACTTGAATGCGGTAGGGCCTTCGTGTAGTTTTCATTTTCAAGCTTTTATTGTAGAAGTTGGTGAGAAATTTCAATAAACTTTTATTTTCTCGCACCCGTGCAAATAATGAGGTAGATCGAACGGAATGATTAAAATCAGAGTGTCAATACTATTCCACACCTACAGAATGGTTCAAGTCATCAAAATACACAATAGTGACAAATTCGGAGGAATTCCCAGACATCAGATATGATTCCGATTGTAGTCTGTATTTGCAGAGAAAAGTTGTTGATAATCATCTTTGCAATGACTTCTAAAGAATCCTTCTAAAAAAACTCCCCGATACACTGCCGCATTTGAAGCACTTGAAGTATTCTGGATGAGAGTATTTGTCCATTGCTGTACAGTAGTCAGGACTTTTGAAAATCGTAGCGCCAAAGCGCCATTCATGTTATTTGCTAAAGAAATCTTGCACCAAGTGCAAAATGAAGTTGCGATTATTGTTTTCATCGTTCTGCTTAAGCTTAAAGTGAAATATTCTGGCACTTACAAGGGACACTTCCGAGGTGTTGAGAGCAGATAATATCGCGGCATTTTTTCTATACTCTCTGGCATGCCCTGAGTGAGAATTCGTCGAAATTAGTCTGTCAAAATCATTTGAGTTTACAACTTAATTTTTTTGAAAATTTTAAAAGGCCAAAATGGCGAAATTCCCTGGATCTTAGCTTTAGGAAAAATCGTGCTTCCTACTTTAGTTTTTTTAAGAATCAGAAATGGTATTTTTATTTACTGATTTTTTTTGTGTTTTCCGTTAATTGCGCTTGCATGAAAATTATAATTACCGAAAATTTTGAGTAAATTAAAAATATTATTTTCTGATTTGTAAAAAATTGTAAGGGAAACTAATTCCTCAGGGAACTCGATTTTTCCAATACTAATAGTTTTTTATTTCGAATATTTAGTGAGAAGTTTGCTGTAGAGTCTGCTCTGTTCATGCGCTTTCCAAGCAAATATGTTTGATTGTTGAAACTTAAACTTGCTGAATAAATCAAGATCAACAAATTTGGTTTTGGGCCTTCACGTGCTTATGTGGTTCAGCGCCGGGGAAATAAATTTTTACATGAGGTTAGTACAAAAATTTATTCAAGATGTTCCTGGTATTTGATCAAAAATTCCATGTTGACGACAGGGAATTCTGGTAGATATTCTGTTTGAATTTTAATATTTGTCTCTAATATTTTAAACAAAATGTTGTTATAAATTGTTTAATCAAATTTTGCTTTAAAATGTCGTAACTCAGTCACCTTGTCTGAGTACGTCACGCTTCCCGGTTCTACTCTAACGTCAAACCGCTAAATATTGACTATTGAAACAATAATTAACAATTATGCACGTCTCATAGAATATTCCACAATCGCCAAGTGAAATACGGTGACAATCGCGCTTCCTTCGGCCGAACTTCCAGTTCAGCTGACATTGCTCGAATTGTTTGTTTTGTCGCGATACAGTAACTTGGGATACTCACAAATTCACAGAGTGTTTGAAAATTTTAGAAAATTTTAGAAAATCATGGGAATTTATAGACCCAAATTGAATTTACGACTGATAGCAAATATCAATAGGAATTTATTTGGTCATTTTGTGCAGAAACTTCCTACTTCTATCTGATCGCAACTGATCTAGTATTTCTTTAGTGTAGTTTTAGTGTCAAATTTTGCAAATTTTAGAGCAGAATTTTGAATAAAATTCCGCAAAATTTAAATATTGTACAAGTAAAATTGAAGTTGTGGGCCTGGTACTGGTCCTGGGGAGGACGTGTGCGTCCTATGACATGAATCAGATTTATTTCCAATTTTCTAAATCTAAATTGCAATTCCGTTTACTAAATTTCTGAATATTTCTTGACCAACTTTTTGTTCCATATTAGGTAGGCATTTTCCAAATTTTGAAGCCCAATTACTTGCTGCAATTTGAATTTTTTTATGAAATTGCTAAGCTAGCATTTCAAGTTTTTTCGAGCTGCGCTGGTTGTGGAGCGAGTTTGAAACTGAGTGGCAAGTGGCTAAAGACTTGCGCAAAAACTCACATGCGGACTTTTTCAAAATACAAACTAAGTGCAACTAACCTGGCATCTTTTGACGCCCGGACTTGGCATGTTTTTTCTGCTTTGCTTTGGACCCCAATAGTGAACTTGCTTGTTCAAATCATAACTTTTAGATCCAAATTTTCGTGAATTATCCCCGAGACTTAGTAGCTGAATATAAAACCCAGGAAAGATTACTTGGAAAAATTTCGAAATTGTGAAAGCTTTCACCCAAATTTACGGCCAAGCACTCACATAATCTGGCTGAATAAAGTTTTTGCAGCCGTACAATGAAAACAGGACTACAATACTCTAATGGCATTTATGTATTCAGTCGGGACTTTTGAAAAGCTTAGCGCCATTACGTTATTTCCTAAAAGAGATCATGCACCAAATGCAAAACGAAGTTTAGAGTTCAGTCAGCTTGTTTGGTTGTTTTGCTGAAGCATTGGTGAAATATTTTACTTGGGAAATGTGTCAAAATCGCAAAATCGGTACTTCCAAACTTAACAAAAAATTCTATACGACGAAACATCATCCTTGCTCCGCACTTGAACTTGTTTGAATCTTGTGCATTCTGATTTCAGTTAAATTGAATTAAAATATAATCTGAGATAGAATCAGCATTTTGAAGCATTGAACTTTTCAATGGTGGTACGCACTTTCACTGCATTAATAGATTTTAGTGAACTACATTGCAAAATTTGGATATATAAATGTGTAAAATAGATTCCCTGTAAACAAATATTTTGGAGGGCCCATGAGCAGAGAACGAGCTTCGAGCAGGCTTTCAAAACGTATACTTGAAATTGAAAATCTGAAAACCAGCATTTGATTTAACCATTCAATTTGCTTTAGCGAAGAGTCCACCAGACGAATTTTTGAGCACTACTTTAAAGTTCGTGACATTGAGTTTCTCTCCAAATTTCCGAACCAGCCTGTGAGCATTGATCGAACTCTGGGAGTAAAGAAGGAGTGAGTGCCGTAGGCCGCAAGCACCACTATTTTACCAACTCACAACGTGAAGCATTTATTGTCGTTGGTTTAATCGTCTGCTGATTTCCAGATTTTGCATTTCAAGCTAAATACCAAGGCCGTGAGTATACTTTTGTCGAATCAACTTCTCCAAAATGTCTCAACTATGGTTGTACAATCTGCGCTTAATATTGTGTGAAATGAAAGCCGAAGATGATAAAACAAATTGAATGTTATGAAAATTTGAGCCAAATGATATACTGACCGAGTGATCGTTGTTGTCTTAATTCCAGTATCTAGCCAGTATCCAGCACCTATCTAGCATCTAGAATTAATAGTTTTAGTCAGTTTGCATACTCTTCAAAATATTATCGCCGCCTTGCTTGCAACAAATTTCAGTTTATTAAAAAAATGATATTTCACACCGATAGGAGCACACCACTTTAGTCAAACACTTATTAGTATCTTCTGAAGCGAGAATTAGACAATTAGCGTTTTCATTAACGCCTGGAGTCTCAAATGCAAATTTGGCCTTTATCAGCAATCAAAATGTTGACACTATTGCAAAGTGATATCCAGTTTTACGAAATTATATTTTCTTGTTCTGAAAATAACGACTTCTCAGTATCCATCTTGCACAAGAAATCAGACTCTATATTCAAGTCTGATAAAAACGAGCACTACAAAATTTTCCAATCGTCCGGTAAGATTTTTTTTACTATTTGATATTATGCTAGTCTTGTACCAAACTTTGTACTTAGCTTTATTTTCGGATTTGACTACAGATTTTGTGCTCAATTTTTTTTGGCGGTGTCAAAGTTTTACATGATTTCTACAAAACCTATTTGAATTTTAAAAATTTCGAAAGCTTGCAAGTGAAACCATTTATTGTGATGAAAATCATGGGCTCTTCATCTTCGGAGGGAGACTTCCTTTGAGGTGATTCCGAGAGCGTCCTTCGAAAAATCGACATGGCGGACGTGCAGGAATCCTGATGTGAACAATTTTTTCACAAATTACGCACACATATGTATAGTTGGTAAAACGAGTAACACTATTAATTCGACGTTTATTCAATAAATACGGCTCGCACCAACTCTTGGCAAATCAGAAGATGGAAATATAACTGATAGGATCACGCTGATAAAAAATATTGCTAGTGGAATTTTGAATCTACAGTGAAAGCTTTCAGGCGTGCGTCGTAATCAGCTGATTAGTAGATTTCAACTTTGACTGGTTTATGTTCAATGAGTTTTAGATGATATATTTTTAAAAATAGTTCACAGCGGAGACACAATCGAAATGAAATGGAAGGCGATCTAAGCTCGACATAATTTTTTAGAAATAAAAATAATTAATTTCCACGACAATTTGTATTTCATTTCAGTTTGACATTACATAATTTCTATATCAACATATTAGTGACGTCTGGAATCAAATCTCTACGCAACGGCTAGGTGTACAAATTGAAAATTTTCAGATCGTACTCGAACTGAAACTTACAATTTGAATTATTTGATTTACTACTATTTAATTACTACCTGAGAGACACGAACAGAGCTCTTCAATTTGTTTAAGTTCCTCTTCTCTTCGCTATTGTTATTATTTCTGTGCTGAAATTTTTTTGTTGGACGACAGAGTACGGAGCCAAAGGATCGCTGCTCTATAATTCGGCTCGCATTTCGCTGGACTTTCATGCCAAGCAAGGGGGTTCTAACCAAGCAGTCGTGCACAACTAAATAATCATTTTTATAAATATTGTTACCCGATTAATAATTTACCTAGGACTCGACTGTGTAACAATTTTGTACCGAAACGTAGTTGTTCGGCAAAGATTCGGGTTCAAAAAACTTATTTTTAAGGATTCTGGCCAAGCAATAATCTTTTTATAGGCAACAGTCTGGAGATCAAATGAACCCAAAGATTATTGCGTTGACATTCAAACCAGATGTGTTCATGTTGCGTTGGCCAGATACTTTTGACCTGAACTGACTCGACCTAGTTGAAAATAACAAATTAAGCCTGGAGAACCCGGCCGACCCAACATTCAATTTACGCATCTACGCACACAACTCCACGGTACCGCAACAAAAATTAATTTAAAGCGAGTGCACACAAATCAGTTTATTTTCCTGCGTATGCGTGGCTTAATTTAGAACAGCACTGACTAACTAAGATCAAATTCTTATTGAACACTATGTTTCATTGTGAACTTGTAGTTGTGATTCTGGTTCGACATAAATCATTTTCAAGTAGGCGTGAAAGTGTACGGACCTATTTGTACAGAGTACTACCAAACACAAACCATGCTAAAACTAAAATTGATTCAGAATGCATTCAATGTCTGAACAAGTCCTGTACATTTCAATAAATTTGGTATTAACGTTGTCTCTAAGAGATTCCGGAACTAGGACTCGTCCGCGAGCCTATTGTTTTCTTTTCAACCATCCAGCAACACAGTTGAGACGACAAATTTGAGAAATATCGAAAATTCGAAAGCTTTCTACTAAATATACAGCCAAGCACTCATACAATCTGGCTAAATAATGTTTTTGCAGCCGTACGATCAAAACAGGAATATATGACACAGCAGACATTTATGTATTCAGTAGGGGCTTTCTTATACGCCATTACGTTATTTGCTAAATGAGATCTTGCACCGAATGCAAAACCAAGTTTAAGTTTGCGTTCTTTCATTGTTTTGCTGAAGCATTTATCGGGTGTAATATTTTACTTGGGAAATGTGTCAAAATCTAAAAATCGGTGCTTGCGACTTATCGAAAAGTTCAATACGACGAAACCTCATACTTGTTTTGTACTTGAACTTGTTTAAAGCCTTTAAGTGCGTTCTGCAATTAAATTGGCTTGAATTAATATGTAATCCGGATTGAAGTCAGCGTTTTGAAACATTGAACTTTTCAATGGTGATACCAAATTTCACTGCACTAATAGATTTTGGAGTTCTGCACTGTAAAATTTGGATATAAAAATGTGCGGAATTGATTCCCTTTAAACTTAAACAAATATTTGGCAGGGTTAATGAGCAGAGAGCGAGCTTTCACAAAAAATACTTGAAATCGAAATCCTGGAAACTACCATTTGATTTCACCAATAAAATTTGTTTTTTTTGGAGGGGTCGAATATTTTTTTAAATCAACTTCTCAAAAATGTCTCTAATATGAACTTGAGTTTGGCTAATATTTTGTGAAATGAAAGCTGAAGTCCATTAAATATTTGATTGTTATGAAAATTTGAGCGAACAAAAAAATTACTGAGATCGTTGTTGTCCCGATTTGCACCTAGATATCTAGCATTAATAGTTTTAATTAAATTGCATAGTATTCAAAATTATATTAAAAAATATTTTTTCATTTTTATACAGTAGAACCTCGTTAGTACGATGCTGAATAACCTCCAAAAACACAGCGTACTAAAAAAACATCGCTCTAACAGAATTTTTTTTGAATGCATGAAATTAATTTTCAAACGTATTCAGCCTATTACATAGCAGAAAATAATTGGCTGCATTCGCTGCATAGATTTAATAATTATGATTCACAAGACAATGAAAGACATTCATCTGCTGTGCTAACTCAGTGGCTTTTGATTTTATGATTCGTCCACCGACAGAAATATCTGACATTCAAGCGTTGAGCCACTTTAAGACTTTCTTCTATTTCATGAAATCTGGATACTCATGAATTTTACCATGTGAACATGGCATTTTGACAAGCAAGGCAATGCATAGAAATGCTTACAAAGCCTAGAATTAGAATCATACTGTATTCCATCTCCCTGTGGTTGAGTTGAATGTACTTTTCGAAATTTCTCTGGTTGGATTGGATTTCTTGTCAAATCCATGCAAAAATCGTACTAGACGTTGAAATTCAGTCCACGGGACCTCAAAAACACAGCGTACTAAAAAATATCGTACTAAACCGCATCGCTCTAACCGAACATTTTAAGCACTATTCTTATGGGACTACGGTTGGGACCTTCAAAACCCAATCGTACAAGAAAAATATCGTACTATCCGTGATCGCTCTAACGAGGTTCTACTGTATTTTCAAAAATTTTGCCTGCGGCGCCTTAATTCCTCGTCCATATTTACGTTGGGACGCTTTTTATGCGCAACTACCAGGGCGAAAATATTGTATCTTAGCTACTGCTACTTTTTATCGTGACGGGGGCCGTGACTTTAGTAACAAAATTGCGAAATAATCTCGACGTTGGCGTAACTAAATTTTTGATGGGATCGCAAACGCATCGCCGCAAAGTTTTGAGGTGCTGAAAAACTCCTAAAATTTTAGGATCCCCAAAGCGTCAATTTCTCAAAATTTAAATGCTTTGACATGACTGTGACAAAAAGCTTGAATCAAAACTTGAATCAAAATCAAATATGTCAAATTTTTTGCTTACCTGCGGTTTTGTTACATTATTTTGACCAAAATTTGTAAAATATTTTGTAAGTTCGAATTGGATTTTAATCGTAATCCTGCAGTGCAAGGAGTTTGCAAAATTTAACCACTTTTTGCAGCGGGGCTGATTAAAATTTGTCAAGAAAGACAATTCAAAATTGTACGCAAAAATTGAGATAACAAACTGAAGTTGTCACGATGCGTCAATTTCACACCTTTAAAGATTTTTCTTTGAACAGATTTGGGCCAAATTTTTACATTAGTTCGGAAATTTGGATAATCATGATTTTATGAATTCCTACATATGATTTATTATTTATTTTATGATTTTGAAATTTCAAAATGTGTAATGTGCATGCAGGAAAGTCAAAAAATTACTCAGCAGCTACAAGAACCTTCCGGACAATCTGAGGACGGCCATCGAGAGCGGAGATTTTTCAAAAGTGACGCGCGATGACATCAACGACATATTTCTATTTTACAATTTTTTTTAACTTTTCTTATTTTTTTTATTAAGGTTTTGCCATTGTCTTCATCTTCACCCAGAGCTTAGAATCCATATACTTAGTTAGGTTGGGGTGTACTATTAAGGTTCGAAATATTTTGTACTTTCTGTACTGTCGTTTAGAACAATTGGTTTTCAAATTCATCATACTCGGCAATTATAATTTTCATACAGCTCCTGGAATTTGCATATGGTTTATAGTAAAGTCTGTATGACTTTCAAGTTCATGTGTGTATTGTGAATACTGTGTGTAAGAATACTACTGTGTGTGTGTTTCAAGAATTTCTGACGCATGATTTAGCTGAAATGTGTAGGATTGAGCTCAACCGATTTTTGGTGATCTTCAAATCGCTCCTTTCCACTCATCGCAGCGTTGGAAACCTGCACTTTATTAACCGGAGCAAGCAGTACATCTGATGTGTCCGAGATCAGCAGGAACGGACCTTTTGCAATTTGATAACTAATTAACTTAATTTTAAAAACATTTGATAAGGAAGAAATATCTCACGGCGTCAAACTCTGATTGAAGGCTCTGACATTAATTGAACAAATTATTAGTTGAATGCAACTTAGATACCTGACAAGTACAAGTGTCTGGAGTCTAGTTAGCAACGCTTGTTCCAATCAAATGCGAATGAAATCGTTCATCAGAAACGCACATCCCAAATTTCATTTGTCGTCATTGTAGAGCTGTGTCTGAGTAGGGTTAAAATGAAATCGAAACTGGTGTCCGATTCTCCGATTCTGTAATCTAAGAATGATTGTTTTTCTTTTGATTATGGAATTTGGTGAATTATGGAAATTTATCTATTTACACATCGAAAAATGCGACTGGTTTCAAAATTTTCATGAGCCTGTAATCACATCATTTATATCCTAAACTTTAAAATTATTAAATATGACCGCAACAGCTATGAAACATATAAAAACAAATTGTAAGATTAGCGTTTACCTGCTAGTCAGAATTTCTAAATATCGATCCCCCTTCAAAAAATTGTTTTTCTTTTGCGAAAATTTACATAGCGAATCATGAATTTCAACGTCGAACTTGGCGCAAGCAAATCGTTCAGAACTATTGGTAAGTTCAAACTAGAGCTCGTAACTGATCCGGATCAGAATTGTGTCTGGATCAGATCCAGCACAAAAATCAAAATCTTCTGCGAAATAAATGAAAAGGCCATTATCGGGAGGATACGAGCCGACCCCGGCCACAGTTCGAGAAGTCGTTTTAACCGACGGTCAGAGGGATTGAATCGTGGTTGAAGTACCCGAAAACGGTGGATTTTTTAGATTAGCGGATTATGAAGTTTGGGATCTATATTTTTGTATTTGACGAAATGTTATGTGGTTTAATATTTGAATGGCGCCGAAGTTTAAACAAAAATCTTGATGGTTTTTTGAGAGTGAAATATTTTACCAATTCAAGTGAAATATTTCCATGTACGTCGACTTACAAGGGACGGTGTTCTAAGCACCAAGATCGCGATATTTTTTTTACACTCTCTGGGATGCCCTGTGTGAGAATTAAGTAGGAATTAGATTGTCAAAATCATTTCGGTTCACATATTCGTTTTATTTTTCTGGAATTTTAAAAAATCGCAAAATGACGAACTTGCCATGCCCATAACCGAGAACTTAATTGCGGTTCAGCTATTGGCTGAATGCAGAACAGTTACTATTCGGCCAAATTATTCCGTATTCGGTGTATTTGGTATTGCACTGAATATTCCAGTTCGGTCAACCCTCTGTGGTCGAATACCAAAATTTCCTGATTCTGGCAATGCCTTATACCGAATATTCCGATTCGGGTATTAGACTTCTTCGTCGAAAGTCATCTTTAATTTACAATTTGATTGAGCTGTGTAGCAAAACCAATTTAGCGGCGTCAGGGTAGGGTTGGTAAGCTATTTTGTCCAGAATATTTTGTACTTACAAGGGACACTTCGGAGGTGTTCTAAGTACCTAATATCGCCACATTTTTTGTAGTCTGCGGCGTGCCCTGATTGAGTATCAATTAAAATTAATGTGTCAAAATAATTTTGATGTGCAACTTTATTTTCAGTCATGTAGTATCCCTGAAAATAATTGTAAAATTATAACATTTCAGCAAATCAGGCGACGTACGCTAAAACTTGATGCTTGTGCCAATCTACTCAAATTCCAGCACAGAACTGCCCTTTTGAGAAATAAATTGTTCCATTCGAATTTCAACATAAATACAAATTTTGAAGTTCTCAATACTAAAATTGCAAGCCACGATGTAACATTTCAAACTCAGAATTGAATTTGGAACTCTTCCAAAATACAAACAGAGATTAACCGAAAATTATTTCGAATGGATTCAATGCAAATCAGTAGTATGTTTTTGCGTTGTTTTGGTTTGACTCTTTAAACCGAAGATAGCTGTAGAGCCCGCTGGCAAATTAAAATTCAATCTGAAAATATAATATAGCCTTAGTTCTAATTGTTTCAAATTAAATCTACGTTAGTAGACGTTAGAAGATTGTCAACTTTTGAGTTTGAGTTAAAGGCGATTCAGTCAAAATCGAAATGAACCAAGCTCTGCGTTAAGATAGAATAAAATAAGACTTGCAAAAACTTGCTTTAATTCGGTTTGACGCCATCAAACAAAGTTTAGTCTCTCACTTTATTCTGAACACAGCACAATATGTTTGTCTGTCTTGCAAAAAATGCCCAATTTGCGCATGGGCATTCAACTCTGCTGTCACAAAGCAAACATGTTTCTTGGCGCTCCGATTACGTGAACGCTGACGAGCTTGAGTATTTTCTATGAAAAAATATGTACTGTATTCAAATGGGCGTTCCTTCATGTGCGAGGGTTTTCAAATAAATCTTTTGTTCGACCCGTCTACCGCCGAAATATTACTGTAATTGGCTTTTTTTTGCTCATTTAAATTCCTTAACAGACAAAATATTTAATAATAAGCGCCATTTTGAAAGCGTAGGGCAAAGCCCGGGGAGTACTGAAGAAATGAACTAGTTAGAGTAGTACTGCAGTTTCAAGACAAGTGCAAGAGTTCAAGTCGTACGCCACTGTATTCAACAATGACATTCCTCATATTGTAACAATCAAATGATTCCAGCTTGTCATCTAGTATTAGTAGTTTTAGGCCGATCGGAGTTGAGTTAAACTATTATCATCGCCTAGCTTACAAAAATTTTCAGCTTTAGTCAAAAATCAAAAAAAATAGTTTTTTTTATGAAATAATGCAATTTGGCTGTTGATTTTTTTAGTGACCTCAACTCAATCTAATTCCAGTTTTCAAAAAATAGGATTGCGGTTTATATGTATATTTCTATATTTTTACAATTTTGCACTTTAGCCAAAGCTATGTATGCCGAACTATTTCACGCGTGTGACTCAAGACTTTTGCAGCAAGCATTTCAAACGGCATTAAAATTCACTTTGGCTTAGAGTACTAGTAGAGCAATATTTGTGTAGCTTGTTGAGTATAAGTATAGGAACTTCCCAGCTGGCTGGCAAACCCTATTACGCATCAATTGTGAGCCCTAATCTGCAACTTTCTTGCCCTTAGGGAACTCGACGCGTGTTCATCCACCAAGCACTCCACCCCTTGACTCAAGTTGCTAATTATGTTTCAAAGTCTAAATATTGAGTCAAAATTCAGGTTTATAAGTAAACCTTGAAATTACTGATCTGACACAATTTGTATGTCACCATCCAAATGTTTTTTTGTTATTTGATTTGAAAAATATTTCAACCAGAATTTGTCGACTCTTATTTTGTAGATTTTTTTGAAAGCCTTGCAACTTACTACTTAATTACTTGTTGGTTTTACGATTTTGCAGGTGGTTCGACAAATCCGGAAACTATTTTAGACTTAATCAGGTTCTGGCCTATTTGAGAATATGTCGATTTTTGAAGGTATATGAATTTTCAAAATGAAAATGAAGGCATTATCTCTCGATTTGAAGTGTCTTTAGAATAAAACTACAATGAACTTGATTGTGGTTACCAGGTTATATTTGTTTACGCTATTCTCTATACATATTTTGACTTTGAGAGAATTTTGTGCTTCAATCAACGCAATCACAACTCATTTCAATTTCAAATTTCTGAAAATTGATTCAGCATTCAGCTAAATCCTATTGAACCACCTCGGGTACTTCCGGCGTAAGTATTCTTAATAAATGCATGTATTGAAACGCGTGCTTACGTTATAAATTCTCAACTACATTAATTTGCAATTTTGGGCCAAATTAACATAAAACCTCAGCAAATGGGTCAACGAAGTCTAAAATTTCGCTGCATGCACTGGTCAAATGCAACCGCAACACAAACACGAAACAATGTTTCCATAATTTTCCACTCCATTCAATTCTATTGGAAGTATTTTCGATGGATTTACAGTATCAAGGTTATTGTGTTTTTGCACTCACGGACCAAACATATTTCATCATAGACAAAATCTCTGTACATTCTCAGTCGAACGGACTTAACGGGACCTCCAAAAATGGTCCGCATTGACGATAATTTGTCATTTTCCTAACGCCGTTGATATAAATTATAGTTTGTGCCGAACTAGTTGTAGAGTGATACAGTTACCGCATCGCGTACATCGCACTGTGTTCTCTACTTTGTCAAAATCATATCACGATTAAAATTTGACACATTTGTTGCACGTTACCTACCACGCTGTCTGCAACTAATTTTTCAATTTATTAAAAAAAATTGTTGGAGCCAGGCAGGGTGTGAAGCTGTGATTCGTAGAATAACACAGCTTTCCACAATTTGGACGCCATTCCGAGAGTGTTGCCAAATTCCGCAGACTAAAGAAGACCACAGTTTGTATTGTCCTGTTTGAAATGTATTTTAAATAGTCTTCAGTTTTAAAATAACTAAATTAAATTCTAAATTAATCCCATTATTCTTCCTCGGCAAGTTCAGACACACAACTAATTTTTATTTTTTTGGAATACTAACGCCGTTGATATAAGTGACAGTTCGAATCAGACTTGGTAAAGAAGTCATAGCTCACTTTGCCCGATTCTCCAAATTGATACGTAAAACGTAGGACAACTAGCTGCACGACAGTGCGAGCCTCACTGCCCTGAATGTGCCTTCTACCCGGTTTTCAAATCAACAAAATTATGTACAGGGCGGTACAAAAGTAGTATTTCATACACTGACAATTTTTTTGAGCAAAAAGTTCAAACACAAAATTTTTTGGGTTTCCATTGTCCGATTTCAACAATTTTTTTATCAGATTGAAGCCAGTGCGATTCTCTTCAAGAAACACTCTAATATTTGGAATTTGGACCTTGATGCCATAAGGTTAAGGGGTCGCGCCAATTTACCGATTTTTGACGGTTGCAAAAAGTACTGTGCAAAGGTTGACCAAAAAGAGTACTGTAAGTGACAACAACCTTCCGGGAATACCGTCAAAATTTACCCCGGCAACCATTTCAATGATTCCAAAAGAAATTCGGAAGAAATTATGTGTCTCGACAAGAAAATATGCCTGTATTTTGAATCAGTCCGAAACTGCAAAAATAAGGGTTAGAAAATCTCATATAAATCAGTGCAACTAAAGAAGTCATTCTTAAATCCCCTGCAAACAGTCCTCGGAATTTATAATGAGTGCAAATGTACATCGAACACCAATTTTTATTGCAATTTCTGCGAAAAACCTGGGTATTTGGGATCCGGGAGAAATGCCCGGGTATTAGTAAACAATGTGACCTGGACATTTGAATCAATGGTGGATTTACATTGTACGTGGAACAAACAAATTACCCAATTCTATAATGGTAAAAAAAAGTGGTCCCAACGAAATTATTGCCGATGGGTTAAATCAAGAAAATGGTGGCTTGAGGCGTTTCTCCCGGGGACACATCGGAGCCCCGTAACCTTGTGACCCGAAGGTCTAAATTCAAAATATTGTAGTGATTCTTGAAGAGAATCGCACTGTCTTCAATTTGACAAGAAAATTATGTAAATCGGACCGCGGGAATATGAAAATTTTGGAGCTCGTGCTTTTAGTAGAAAATTTATCTTTGTATGAAATACATATGTACCATCCTGTCTGAGTAATAATTTGAAGTCAATTGTTTCTTCTGAAGTGCTGTTGGATCCCGCAGAGTATCACAGAATACAATTGGTTTCTTCCAATGTCAATTGACGCGTTTCCCCTTCGTGTACGAATACGAAATACTCAAGCGAGTATTTTTCACGTCTGTTGTCACCGTCTTCAATCACCACTCGCATGAAAACGTAAATTTCACTTACTTTGTACAATACAGAGCATTTTGGCTACACCATCAAATAATTTTTTTTACATTGCTTGGGATCCTAATAGTGCTGGGATTGCATAGTACTCGCCTTCTCAATCAAAATGTATGGGTCAAAAAAATTTAAAGTCGAACTTTAAAAATTCGTCAGCTGGTCCTCTCGTGAAAAGTTCATTTTCATGATGTAAATCAAATACTCATTTTTCAATTTGTTGATTTCTTCTGATAACTGAACAAAGTTATTTTAATTCAAAATGTAATTTAACTATTGAATTCTGAAAACCATGTCGGTATTTGCCGGAGGAAGTGATCAAATATACATCCGTTTTGGATAGACTTGCAGAACAAATTCCGCATTCACGGATTTGCTGATGAGTACTGCTATCCGAAGTTTGCCGCAATTTATTTAGAATGAAATATTTTGTACTGCTGATTTTGGTTAGATGAAAAAATAGCTGCACAAATGATAGTGATCTGCTCAATTGATTCGTTCCTTGCTCGTAGCAATACAAATTCTGTACGGCACTCAAATACATCAACATTAAAATGTTTCTACACGAAAATGGGAATACAATTTGAACAGTGACGTCCAAAAATTCAAAGCAAGTTCTGAATCCAAAATATCAAATTAAATTATGAGGTAAAATCGCAGTTGATCTGGTTATCATCGGAGGGCGGAGGGACCGAACTGAACAGAGATTAAAATTGCAAAAAAGGTTTTAATAAAAAATCTAGCAAGTTGTACTTTAACTATTACTTTCGTTTACCAGGCGAAAATATTGAGTCGGTATTCGGTATGATTAGACAAGAAAAAAGTTGATCCAATAATTTTAGCAAAGTTTTATTGTTTGTAAAACTAAGCAGTGAAATTGGTCAAATTGTCCCAACATTTG
>JAQGCM010000888.1:0-19317 GCA_034699705.1 Hymenaphorura dentifera
AAAATTGAGTTCTGATCGTTCCTAAATTCCTTCTAATTTTTGACACGAATTTAGAAAAAAACCGCAGGAAAATCTATCAAACGGTTCGCCGGCTATATTGATTCAAAAGCGTTCTATTCTTTCTGACTCTACTACCAAATCAAATGTAGGCATCATCTCCGAATTTTGTAAAATTTTCAAAGCCATTCTACACAAACCGCACCGGATTTGAGCTCAACGCAAGATATACATTCGTAAATTCCTTAGCTACAATTCAAACTAGAATTTACTTTCCTTCTCCCGCATTGCACTAGGTTACTAGGTATAAGATAATTTAAATTCTAGAAAGTTCAAGGCCAGAAGTGTTAACAAAGCTGCAGGATGATCTTACTTTTCTGTCGTGTAGCGAAAGATCGAAAAAAGCACAATATAGTAATTATCAAAAAATTAATTTTGTTTTGTTTTAACGCGTGAGAAGTATGCATGCGATCATAGCCCAAAAGTATTTGTTAGGATTCTGGATGTTATTGAATGCACGTGAATTCATGGAATTGAATAGCTTCAACGAAAGATAGGAAACAGCGAAGGAGTAACTTTATGCATTGCTCATCATCACATGTGCAATGTAAGCAAAATTTTGGCAGTGATGAATTGGTAGCTCAAGGTCTAGGTAAGAAAAACCAATTTCGTAATTTGCAAACAGGAAAAGTAGTTCGGTGTGGCCACCAAGTACGTAATGTATTTTTTACAGTAATCATCTTTTCACTTTTACGAATAAATTTTTTGTGTTGCAATTTTGCACAAACAACGGTGCAAAAAAAATGTTTTAGACTGGTATCTCCGAAGTAAATTATGAAAACATGAATGCCTTGTTTTTTTACAAGTTTTGCGAAGTTGACACACAAGTGGACAAGACTAATCAATTATCGCATCGCTTTAAGCTTAAATTCCGAGTCATGGTAATTTTTAAAATTATAGTGGAAGTCAAGGCGTCAGCTTCTTCAATAGCAAGACCTACTTGTGTAATTCGATTATTTGTTTTGCATTTGCCAAATTGCTGATTCATTGAAGAAAACATAGATGCACTTATGAACACACATATTTTTTGTAGTAAATAGCCCAGAGACTGAATATTTTTATCCGGAAACAGCCCTGGGAGATTTTATCACTGTTATGATTTTTCGTCAAGATGGTCGTGTTTAGCGTTTCTCATCCAAATTCTATGATTTAGTAAACTTAATATCACAATCGAAATGTGTGGAAGGAACTGAAATAGTATGCAAGTTATGCTGATTTTAATTCGCGATAGATTGCTCAAGCAGTGGCTACAATCTACAAATTCAGTTCGATAAAATTGCTAAACAAGACTGAGTATTCCTTGTGTGGGAGCAAATTCATTTCCGACTGGGGATCCTTTGCTGTGAAATTTCAGAAATGTATTGCTTTACTATATGTAGACGCAGTTTTGCGAGGTCGTATTATTTAGGCTGTGAAAGAGGCTTGCAAAATTTTATTGGACGAATAGAAGTTAAACTAAAGACGACTTAGACGACAAGTCTTGGTCTAATCTATAGCGATATATTGTAATGATATAATGCCGCAAATCTACAGATAAGTTTAACCGAGTCCTACATGTTGGTATTTTTTTTTAATTTTCGAAGGTTTCTGGAAATAAATATTGATAACTTACTTTTTTAACATAAAATACAGGTATGGGCCAACGACAACCACAGAGTCTGTGTTGTAAACCTAACTGAAGCTGAAGTGGACATAAAATATAAGGAGAATATAAAAGTTGGCTAGGCTTGTAGATTCGGAAAAACTTTAAGCTCAGACTTAAATTCTGCATTGCACGTAATTTTGGTTGCAACGGCAGATCCGATTGAAGATGCTGGCAAAAGTTTAAACCCTGGAATTGACCTTGGCCAAATATAAGTTGCTTACTTAATCGGGGAGAGATTGTGGACAACAGACTTGATTTATGAAGATAAAAGGATGAAAATGGACAACTGCTTACAAATTCAACTTGGGCATGCAGGTCTGAACAGAAAGAGACAAATATGGAATAAATTTCCACTTGGCTAGGATTTATTTAATAAAATTCTATTGCAGGAATTCAAGCCGCCCTAACCAAAGGCATTCTTGAAGATTTTCGAATTACTCTTTTGAATAATTCTCCCCATCCTGATGGCAATTTGCGTTCTAAATGTTGCATTCAACAACATTCTTAAAGCTGAAAGGAATAAATTGATGTAGTTGTCAATCGGTATTCTGTTAGAATTCAGCAAGTGCGGTACCCGGCTTCAAGTAGCGTTCTAACGATTCAGCTAGCTAATAAAGACGCTGGAAACACGGTTTTGCTATCAAATAGATTAGTCTCAATGACTATTCCAAGAGTTTTGAGTTTTGAATTAGAAGTAATCTATTTATTTAGTGTTAATTTTAAAAGATATTTGATTGACGTTTCATTTTTAAATTCGGAGCGGCTAACAGTTCGGTTAACCTTTCGTAGTTGCCATTTTCGCTATTTTTCATTTGTACCTCGCTTTCTTGCTTTTTCTCTTAAACGTTTACTGTACTGAAATCTCTTAATTAATAAGAGCAAAATATGTATGCACATTAATTAAAATTTTATTTGAAAATACATTCAACAAATAAATATTGTGCAGCAATCCGAGATAAGTTAAGTACAATTTTCGTGATTTCAAGTTTGATCGTAGAGCAATTTTGTGTAGAACCAATTTTGTAAGGTGACTTTATTTGATGAAATTCGAAAAAGAAAACTTTTACCGAAATAGTCAAATGTTTCTAAAATTTCGATCAAAATGTTTGCAAAGAAATTGGTGTTAAGTTGCACTGCTGCATGACAAAATGTGGGTGTAGGGAAGGGTTAGCTTTGCCGATTTGTTAGTGCATGTGTCCGTATTTAAGACCTTCACAGGCCTTTGTATTACAAGTTTTTATAATTTCGCAATATTTATAAACAAAGCTTAACTTTTTTGCACCGTAATGGTGTAGGCTTGACAGCAAATAGTCACGCGATAGCACTTTAGCTGACTGTGTTATGTAAAGATTTCATGAACATTTGTAAAGTGCCGAATGCAAAGTCTTGTCGTGGTTTATCGAAACAAGGGGTATTAAACAGACAGGGTTCGGCAATATTTTGTTTAGTCTGCCAAAAGTTTCGCAGAACGCCTATGTCTGGGATTTGTTTTCAGTCTGAAATTACAGGTAGGTACAAACTACAAAGTGGTGATTTTCACTTTACTGACAGCCGGCTAAGTCGGCTTACTTAAATTCGACATTGAATGTACATATATACCTCGAAGAATTTGCAATTCATTTATCTTGTAAACTGGACAGTATCAGATTTGTAAATATATTCGTTGCGCACTAAATTCTAGCAGAACCAAACTCAAGGAGAGTCCACGATTTGGTGGCTGAATAAATAGTCAGAACTGGAGAAATCAGTTTAGCTGGACTCTCCTTGATCAAAGTGTTTCCTGTAAAGAATTGGCTGAAGTGCTGTCAGTTTTGGCATTTGTTGTAAGAAAGAGATTACGAGTTACATGCCCGTGAAATTAATATGTATGTGCTAAATATTTGCAGGTCTGAACTCGGATCGGAAACCCTTGAATTTGTAGCCGAAGTTAATCAGGAATTGAAGGCACAATGGTGAAAGGGTATGTCAAATAGTTTAAGTTAAAAATGTATTGAATAAGTTACAAGAAACAAATTGAGCCAGTCCAATTTAAGTCACAGAATTCCAACTAGATTAGGAAGCTCACAAGCTTTGGTTTTAATTAGAGCTAATGATATTAACGAATTTAATTATTTGTGTGAATGGATGGTTATTGTTATTGTTGATAGAGTCAAGCAAGCAACTATTTAAAAAAATGGTAGGTCTTCATCGAATGCTTTACAGTTTCGTGGTCACTAATCGAAAATAATTTAATAAATTACTTACAAATTTGGGCCTGTGCTATTCAGGGGCTTATCTATTAAATTACATAGTGTGTAACATTGCAAGTAACCCATTCCAGGACTGACTGGAATGATGATAGGCAGCAACAATCAGCTTTGCTTTATTCTGAATCATATTGAAAGCGTAAATTGGATAATAATTGTATGAACATGTTTCCTTTTTTATTGGACATACTGCAAAAGCAAGTTTTTGAACAATCATGTGAATCCATCACGATCACATTCATCACATGATTATTTGTGTGTTGCTTGTCCTGCACTCACTGCATTGTCAATTAGAGATAACTACACTTAGCTCAAGGTTGCACATTTTTTCGTCCACTGTTTATGCTCTTGTCTCTAATGTGAGCCTTGCAGTGTGACTCAATGTAATTATGCAATAAAGACCAGCCTTTCTGTAATGTTCTAGGTCAGTTGAGTTTTTTAAATAAAAAAATTCAGCATGGTTAAATATAATCAGTCCAATACTGTATCCACTGGACCAGGAATTAACTTGTAAATTTGTCACCAGAAATTAATTAAAGGGTTTCTTGCCAAACATGCCAATTGAATTGGTCCAATTAGATTAGATTTACTTGGCCAATTTATTCCAAACATGATTTTGACATTGACATGCTGAAATCATCTTGTTGAAACCTTGAGAAAGAATTAGGATTTAATTCATTGATTTTTCAAGTACAATTGGGTAGAAATTCAGTGTAAATTAAAGCAAATTTTCCTACAGGGTGTGGTTTCAGTTACGAAGTAAATTAAAATCACATTTCGTTTTAGGCGTAGTAATTTTTTACAACGACTTTAGACCAGGTATGTATTAAGGTCGCTCTTGAATCACTAATTAGGCACTGGACGCGTGAAGATGACGAATGTTGAATGATTGCTTTAAGTGCGTTCTGATGCATCACCATTTTTTATTGACAGCGGAGAATCCAGTGTCACCTTCTTCATTAATGGAGAGCTTTATACTGGTACTAGAATTTTTTAAATGACTATGCATTGCATATAGATTTTGAATTTAGCTATAACAATTTTACTACCATTGTTGCCCACCTCAATTTTTAATAGTTAACCCGGAGTTGGAAAATTTCGATTTGGATACACCGTTGGTCGATTTCATCCGCGACACGGCGGGACTCAAAGGCACAAAATTTATGTGCCGAGAAGGTGGCTGCGGCGCGTGTGTTGTGAACGTTAGAAACAAAGATCCGGTTACTGGACGGGAAGTAATCAAGGCCGTTAATTCGGTTCGCACCAAACGAGCAAAACATTATGAATTTCAAGGCCATCCTCTTCATGCATGCTTATTAAATTATCTGTGCATATTTTAGTGCTTAACACCTGTGTTGAGTTGTAATGGTTGGGACATCACTACTGTGGAAAATGTTGGCAACAAAAAAATTGGCTACCATAAGATTCAGGAAAGATTGGCTGGTTTTCAAGGAACGCAGTGCGGGTATTGTTCCCCGGGAATGGTCATGAGTATGTACAGGTAAAACAATGGAAACAATCTTCTACTTGGCGTACTGATTTCTTGCAGAGTTACATTGTTAAAAAAACTACTCCTTAACTTGCAGTTTGTTGAATTCAAAAGAAAATGTTACTGTGCAAGACGTGAACGATAGCTTTGACGGAAATATTTGTCGATGCACTGGGTACAGGCCAATTCTCGATGCATTCAAATCATTTGCTGTTGATGCGCCGGAAGAACTTCGCCAGAAAGCCAAAGATATTGAGGTAGAATTTTATAATTTGATCGTTGAGATATTGTTGAGGTATTTTGATAGATCTGATTTAGACTGATTATTTTTTTCCAAAGAGTTCCGGATGTTGCGGAAAAGCTGCAAATGGAGTTTGTTGTAAGCAGAAACAATCGCCGCCTCCAGCTGTGAATTGTAATTCCGCTGTCAATGTCAAACTTCCTTCCGGCCAAGAATGGGTCCAACCTACGGACATTTCTAATGCACTCACAACTCTGCACAGATTTACTACAGAAGGCAAAAAATACCGGGTCGTTGCAGGAAATACTGGGACAGGTAAATCCTTTCCTTTGCTGCCGTAGCTGGAATTCTTTTTATTTGTTTTCGATGAGCTGAAACCTAATTGTGAACAGGCGTTTTCAAACATGACGGACCATATGATGCCTTTTTGGACATCAACAATATCCCGGACTTCAAGAAATCTAGATTGGATGCTTCAGGAGTAGTGATTGGTGCTGGGACCACATTGACGTCCGCCATCAAGTTTTTGCTGGACGCTTCTAAGCTGCCGGGATATGAATACACCGCTGGAATGAGCAAACATTGGGAGAGAGTTGCCAATGTTCCTGTCAGAAATGTATTTTTTACAGATTTTAGTTTAAAAAGACTAGGTATGGTTGAAGCAAACTTAATCAACATTTGTCGAATTGTAGAACGCAACAATAGCTGGAAATCTGATGATGAAACATGCCCATCATGACTTTCCTTCTGATGTGTTTTTGATTTTGGAAACGGTCGGAGCGGAAATTAATATTGGTAAGGCTAGCTAGCAAGCCAGACGAATAGTTCAATATTCGATTGAAATATTTTGAACAATTTTGATTTCAGTTTGAAATAAATCTAATTTTTTCGATTCAGCTGAAAGTAAAAGCTGTCATGGCTTGAAAGCTCTCGTTGGTGCATCAGGACCAGTCGCTTTGAAAAGTCACACTGTACTTGAATTTCTCAACTTGGACATGGCTGGAAAACTAATAATTTCTCTGCACTTGCCCGCTTGGAAAGGCGACTACCGATTCAGAAGTTTCAAGGTTAATATAGTTAAAGATTACTAAAAATTTCGATTAAGATATTTTTTAAACCATTTTTTTTTTTGAAATTGTAGATTACTCGTCGCTACCAAAACGCACATGCTTACGTGAATGCAGGTTTCCTTATCAAAGTCGATCCTGCTCAAAATTTCAAGGTGCTCGAGCAACCCAGAATTCTGTTTGGAGGGATTCACCCAAAATTTGTAAGTTTTTGTAAAATTGTAAAGCTTCTTAATTTGGGATATCACGAAAACATCTAAATTCTTGCCTCAGGTGCATGCATCCGCGACCGAGGCTTACCTCAACGGCAAATGCTTAGGGGATCCACAAACTCTGAAAAGAGCAATGGATGTGATGGACAAAGAAATTCAACCGGATTATGTACCCCCGGATGCAAAACCCGAATATCGGAAAACTCTTTCCAAAGGACTTTTGTACAAGGTCTGTACAAACAATTGTAAATCATCACGATCAGTCAATTTAAAATACTCGTGCCATAAAATAACTTCTATAATTTAGACAATCCTAGCAATTGTTGAGAACAAAGTCAGCGACCGCTTGAAATCCGGTGGACCTGATATCAAGAGAGAGATTAGCTCAGGAAAACAAACCCATGAACAAGATGATGGGGAATCACCCTTGTACAAAAATGTTCCAAAAATTGAAGCTGCTGTTCAAGCCTCAGGTGCGTTGAATGAAATGAAAAATTTCACCACAAAGCCAATTTTTTTCACCGAAATATTAAGACATCCTTGTATTATTGTTTGTATTTTATAGGCGAAGCCGAATACACCAACGATATTCCACCAAGGCCAGATGAGCTGTATGGTGCATTTGTTCTCAGCACTGTTGCCAATGCCGATTTTTCCATTGACGCATCTGAAGCACTGGTAAGATTTTGAAGATTATTTTGAAAATGTTTGGCTAAATTAAATTTGATTTTGCAGAAAATTCCCGGCGTGGTTGCATTTGTGTCCGAGAAAGACATCCCGGGCACCAACAATTACATGACTTACAACTTCTTCCCAGTCCAAGCTGATGAGCAGATTTTTGCAAAAGACAAAGTTAAGCATGCTGGCCAAAGCTTGGGATTGATTGTGGCTAAATCAAATGCAATCGCTGCAGCGGCCGTTAAAAAAGTCAAAGTGACTTACAAGAATCAACAAAAACCAATTATCGACATGGCAGACTATTTAAAGAAAATCGAAGCTAATGGGACTCTAGCACAACATTTTGTTGGACATAACAAGAGTAAAAATCCGGCAACGACCGAACAATCGAAACATAGTATCAACGGCGTTTTTAAAATTGGTAGCCAATATCATTTTCATATGGAGACACAATGTTGTATCTGTGTTCCAAAGGAGGATGGTATGGACGTTTTCTCTGCCACCCAATGGATGGATCACGGTCAAATTGTTATTGCGGAAACATTAGGAATTCCCGTGAACAAGTAAAATTACCTGATCTTAGCTCATTAATAATTAATTGAGAAAATGCCTAGATTTTCAGTTTTGTTTTTTAAAGCGTTCACATTGAAGTGCGGAGACTTGGAGGTAGTTTTGGTGGAAAAATCACAAGGGCTACTCACTTATCCAGTGCTTGTGCGGTGGCAGCCAACACAGTGAACAAACCTGTGCGGGTTGTTTTGGATATTGAAACCAATTTTGATATGATGGGGAAACGGAATCCTTACTTGAGCAGATACGAGGTAAAATTGGAAATGATTTTTAGGAAGTTTTGAACAACTCAATACAAGAAGTATTGTCTGCTTGACCAAATCTTCGTTTTTCAACATTGTGATTTGTTAAGGTCGGATTCGATGACAATGGAAAAATCGAAAGATTGAATGTGGAGATTTTCTGTGATCCTGGCTATTCTCCTACTGAAGCTGATAGCTTTATTGCTGGTTTTCATGTGCAAAACGTTTATAATGGAAACAGTGGTTGGGAAATCAAGCCCGGTTTTCTTTTGACAGACACGCCATCGAACACATCCTGCAGAGCTCCTGGTTCGGCTTTAATTTCTGATGAAGAAATTGTGAAATATTTGCAGGTACAAAAAAATGCGTCTTCAAATGTGTCAAGTGTTAATATTGATTACAGGAACAACACAAGGGACAGCTAGTATTGAATATATTATGGAGCACATTGCACACAAACTCGGAAAAGACCCATTGGATGTCAGAGTCGCAAATTTTATGAACCAAGGAGATCAAATTATTACGAGCGGAAAAACGCTTGGCAGTGAAAATATTTGCGTCCGGATGATTGAAGAAATTAAGGAATCTGGAGAATACGAAAAGCGAAAGCGAAACGTTGAAAAATTCAACAAGGTTGGCTTTGTTGTCGAAACGTGGGAAAATATTTAGTTAAATTACGATAGGCTAAATGTTTAAAATATTTTTTAGGAAAATCGTTGGAAGAAGCGAGGCTTGTCGCTTGTACCTGCAAGGTACGAAATGGACTACTTTAACATTGTCAAATTTCCAGTGAGTGTGGTCATTTATCACCGCGATGGCTCCGTCGCCGTTTCCCACGGAGGAATTGAGATGGGACAAGGTCTTAACACAAAGGTGACAAAAATATATCCGACCACCAGTAGTTTTAGCGCCTTTGAAATTTTAATAGCGATCGATATTCATAATTTAGGTGGCTCAAACCGTTTCGCACGTGCTGGGGATTCCCTTGGATATAATTAAAATCAGGCCAAATAACACGTTTGTTGGTGGGAACGCCTTTGCAACAGGTGGTTCATTCGGTAGTGAAGTTTGTTGCGGCGTAAGTTAGTAATTAGTTATTGGACAAAATAATTTTGCAAGACGAAATGAATACAAAACTTTCAAATGTGTAATTTCCAGGCTGCGAAAGAAGCATGTCGGATTTTGATGGAACGAATGGAGCCAGTCAAAGCGAAGTTGGAGGATAAGTCTTGGAAGAATGTGGTGGACCAATGTTACAACGCCAATCTGGACTTAACTGCGTCGTACATGTACGAAGTTCAAGTATAACAAACGATATAATATTTTTAAATTAATTTTCGATTCAATTCATTTCCAGGTATGGTCCGAACGACGAACTTGAAGAATACTATGTTTGGCTTGTTAATCTGACAGAAGTGGAAGTCGATATCCTGACTGGAGAGTACAAGGTTATTTTCTATAAATACGTGAACAAACGGCAGACTCGTTTTAGTTGTCGATGTTGAAATATTTTCAATCGAGTAGGTTGCTCGAGTTGATCTTATCGAAGATGCAGGAAAGAGTTTGAGCCCGGGGGTAGATATTGGGCAGATCGAAGGGTCGCACTTGATGGGCCAAGGTCTATGGACGACAGAGAAACTTGTGTACGACGAGAACACTGGAAAACTTCTGACGAATTCCACTTGGGTAATTTATGGAAATTTCAATCAGAAAACGAATTTAATACTAATACGAACTGAATTATACTTTCCAGGAATACAAACCTCCAGAGACAAAGGACATCCCAGAAGATTTCCGCGTTACTCTGCTAGCAAATGCTCCAAATCCGTTTGGCGTTTTGCGGTCTAAAGGTTCGCAAAATTCTTGCCGAATATAAAAAATTATTCAGAGTACAATTTCCTAACATGTATACACGTTTCTTAAACTAGCAACTGGTGAACCCCCTATGATCGCAGCTGTCGCAGTATTTTTTGCTATTAAACATGCTATCGACGCAGCTCGGCTTGACGCTGGTGTCAAAGACTGGTATCAAATGGGTAAGTTTAGCAAGCAATTTTTTATAAGGTGTTTTTTTTAAATCAGTAATTTGTAACTGCTTTTCTGTACCTCTAAATTACAGATGGTCCAGTCACTCCAGAAGACATTGTTCGCCTTTCGTTGACCTCCAGCTCTCAGTTTACGTATTGAGAAGAGCTGGCCAATACGATTTTTGGCATTGTGAAAATTAATATATTTTCAGCTTTACTTTTCTTGACACCATGTTTTCAGATAATATTTTGTTGTAGGTGCACTTAGCCTTTGCATTAATTCTAGAGATTTTCTGTTATTCTCTCTATTCATATAACAAGATTAATCTTTTGTTGCCAACATTTATGAGCAAAATAAAACAATTATTTTGGTGTTTTGGTTTGGGAAAATTGAATCAATTGTACGAATTAATATTTGTAAAATTTGAGTTCCTGGGCGGGATCACCTTATCACCAGTTCAAGACACTTAATGTCCAAAAACCAAATTGATCCAAGGTTGACGCAGCGATCTTGGACAGCGACGTACTGCTTCGAGTGTACGCTAACCGATCTTGCTGTATTTTACATGAAATTTCTGCAAAGCTGGCCATAAAATTCATCAAATCATGTGCTGACCATCAGTGCACTGCTATTCCTTTCTAGTACCCCAATGTTTGTAATAATCTTGTGAATAATTGAAAATAATTATTCACGAATGAGGTGGTAACAAGAAATTCTTCAAAACGTGAGTTTGTTTAGCAACATTGCATTCCGAGTAATTCTAATTACATAATATGCAATACGTATCGAATGGAACGAACGAATGAAATAATCCTGGCAGAAGCAATCAAACATGAATGGGTTAAGGAAACGAAACAAAAACAATTCTATTTTCCAATTTCAACCTTCAATTCCACTGTTATGGGTTTTTGTTGGACTTAATCGCATCTTCGCATGAGATGATTTTATGAAAAAATCCTAACTCGCTTTTGTTACTAGTTCACTAGTACAAAACCACTACCCAGCAACCAAGTTTTTGCAAATCATAAGTGGATACACCAGTTTCCACTTTATCCTTAAACTCACCTTCCCAATCACTTGCAAAATATTACGTGTACGCAAGAAATATTTTTGTTGCGACGATTAGCCGAAAAGCTCTTGTCCTAGTCCGAGCGGACAAAACTTACTTGCATTTATCGATTTTTGTTTCACAGCGCTCAACTGATTTGTTCGACAGTTTACGAACCTATAAGTATATTTAGAATAGCACTTAAGAACGTGGAAATATTTTTCAGAGTGTCTAAAAGAAACACATCTCACGACAATCATCAAATCATCTGGCCAGTAGAGAAGATTTCTGTGCCAAAATGGCGAAATGGTTTGTGAATTTTTCATTGTTGCATTTTCAAAAACACACTTCCATAATTTAGAAGCACCAATGCACTCAAACTATTTAGAACATTTCACAAAAGAAAAATTGGCGCACGGGCCCCAAGTCAGCCTTGGACATCTTTTTGTAGTTCGTGAAGCGAAGGAAGCGTTGGGACTAGGACATATTTTAGTAATAATTTAGTCGTTCACCTTGAAACGTTATTGGCTAGGAAATTGTCAATTTATGATAATTAAAACGCTAAACTTGTCATGTCTGTATACCCGGACTTAATACAACTCCACGTTTGCCTGATTTAACTATTCTTTCTAATTAATTCGATTAAAATCAAATTGGTGATGGCGCATTTCATAATTAAATCGATATTTATGAAGTAATCACATATAGCTTAGCATAGTTTGGTTGATTTTGTTCTGTAATAATTCCTAAATCTCTGTATAATAATGTTGCAAAACTTTCAGCGGAGGAGGTGGCATAAGTTTCTTCATCAATGGAGAAAATTATTCAGGTACAACGTAATGGAAATAAGCTCTCCTTATAAAATACAAATTTCACATATCTTCACTGATCACTATTAATTTTTACAGTCAATCCGGAGAATGAATGCTTTGACCCGGAAACCGCCTTAGTGGATTACATTCGGGACAATGCAAATCTCAAGGGAACAAAGACGCTGTGCCGAGAAGGTGGATGTGGCGCATGTGTTGTCACCGTAAAAGTTCAAGATCCAATTACCGGAAGAGAAATTACCAAAGCCGTCAATTCTGTAAATAAAAAAAACGTTTCGATAAAACAACAGAATATTCCTGAACAATGTACTAAAACTAACTAAGATGCACTCTGATTTAGTGCCTGACACCGATTCTAAGTTGCAATGGCTGGGATATTTCTACAGTTGAGAAGCTTGGAAATAAAAGGGTTGGCTACCACAAAATTCAGCAAACGTTAACCAAATTCAATGGAACTCAATGTGGGTTTTGTACTCCGGGAATGGTTATGAATATGTACAGGTAGGTGAACGAACACGCAGGCACCAGGTTTTCGTCGAAAATTTTCCAAAATATTACGTGACCATTGAATTTTGAGTTTTATTGGAATTTTTGAAACAGTTTGCTAAATTCCAAAGAGAACGTAATGGTTCAGGATGTTCATGATAGTTTCGACGGGAATATTTGTCGATGTACGGGCTATCGACCGATCATGGATGCATTTAAAGCTTTAGCTGTTGATGCTCCAGAGGAACTTCGATCTAAATGCGCTGATATTGAAGTGATACAAATTTGCTAAAAATAGTTTAACTTTCATTGTTGCCCATTAAAATACAAACTAAATTACAGAGCTGTGCTGGTTGCCCTTGTGCTCCACGCACTATTGACGGTGGAAAATGCTGCAAGGCCGAAACAAGTCAGACATTCAAATGTAAGTCAACAATCAGCTTCAAACTTTCATCTGGTCAAGAATGGGTCCAAGCTACGGATCTCGAGTCTGCTTTTTCAAATATGGAAAGATTTGCAATTGATGGCAAGAAGTACCGGGTTGTTGCTGGAAACACTGGCACTGGTGAAATCTCATGCCAAATAATGTTAGCAATAAAAAATCCAATTGTTGAGCATTGTTGCATTTCCAGGAGTTTACAAATACGATGGCCCGTACGATGCTTATTTGGACGTCAACAATGTTGTGGAGCTGAAGAAGTCATCACTGGACACCGCTGGTGTTTTACTGGGTGGTGGAATCACTTTGTCGGCAGCAATTAGACTTTTACTGGAAGCTTCAAATCTTCCAGGCTATGAGTACACAGCAGACATGAGCAGACATTTGGGAAGAGTTGCAAACACACCAGTCAGAAATGTGCGAAAATTTATTCATACTTACTTTACAAATAGAAGGTTTAACAATGATTTGTCGTGTTGATTAAATTATCAGAATGCTACAATAGCTGGGAATCTAATGCTCAAACATAGACACAATGAATTTCCATCGGACGTCTTCCTTTTGTTGGAAACAGTTGGGGCTAAAATAAATATTGGTATGAGTGTTCTATAAAAAAAATCTGCACACTTGGACTTTTCCACAAAATAATTTGCAAAACGAAATTCATAGCACACTTTTAATTGTGTAGGATCGGCGGCTTCTCCACTCAAACTATACACTTTATTCGAATTTATAAATATGGATATGGACGGGAAATTGATCGTTTCGTTATTTTTGCCGCAGCGAAAAGGAGACTACAGATTCCGAAGTTTTAAAGTTTGAACAAAAAATTTATACAAATTCTATTTCGTCAACTTTGCTGTGCATTTGATAATTGTGAGAGCAATTTTAGATTACAAGACGCTACCAAAATGCACATGCCTACGTGAACGCAGGCTTTCTTTTCAAAGTTGACCCAGCCCAAAATTTTCTGGTCCTTGAAAAGCCAAGAATTGTATTTGGTGGAATTCATCCTAAATTTGTAAGATTTGCAGGAATTTGCCAATGATATTTGTTTTTGTGATGTTGTATGTTCTAACTGAATTGCGTTGCATGCAGATCCACGCTTCTACTACTGAATTGTACTTTATTGGGAAAAATTTGGGAGATGAAAATGTTCTGAAGGGGGCTTTGGATATGTTGGACAAAGAAATAAATCCAGAAAACCGTCCTCCTGATGCTTCACCAGAGTACAGAAAAATGCTGACCAAATCGCTCCTTTATAAGGTTTGGAAATACGCGTTTTATGATTCTATCAAAAGATCAAAATCCAAACTTCATTAACCTTTGCTTTTAAAAGGCAATTCTGGGCATCGTCGAAAGCAAAACGAATCGACTAAAATCTGGTGCTGAAGACATGAAGCGTGAGATTGGAAAAGGACTTCAAACTTACGATTTAGAAAAGGAAGATTGGGTGTTGTACAAAAACTTGACAAAATCGGAAGCTAGTGTCCAAGCCTCAGGTTAACAATCGTTGCAATCAATTCTTTTTTCTTTTGCTTTAAGAATCAATATTTCGGATTCCTCAAATTATCTCAATTTTTTTTTACTTTCAACAGGTGAAGCTGAATTCGTAAATGATATTCCGCCGAGACCAGACGAGTTGTACGGATCCTTTGTACTGAGCACTGAAGGAAATGCTGATATTAAGTCAATTGATGCCTCGGATGCATTGGTTAGTTTGAAAATAGTCCACAGCGCAGGTTCCTGTCCAACTTTATTTAATTTCAATTATGCGGTTGCTTTTTTTTATAGAAAATTCCAGGAGTCGTGGCATTTATTTCCGAGAAAGACATTCCAGGAAAAAACGATTTCATGACCGGTTCACTGTTTCTTGCTGTACCGATGGACGAGCCGGTTAGCTAAACCCTTTTACAAAATTGTAAATGGCTTACATCACATGTTCTACCTTTTACTTGGAAATAGATTTTTGCAAAAGACAAAGTCCGTCATGCTGGACAATCGATTGGGATGATTGTTGCCAAATCAAGCGCAGTGGCTCGAGCGGCTTCCAAAAAGGTTAAAGTGACTTATGAAAACAAACAACCGGTACTGACTGACCTTTTACAAGCCCGTAACAAAGCTGAGGAAAGCGGCCAATTAAAGGCATTCCCAAGCTGCAAAAGCGTTACCCCCTCATCTGGGGAAGCAAAGCATACAATCCAAGGGGAGTTCCAAATGGGCGGCCAATATCATTTCCATATGGAACCCCAATCATGTATTTGCATCCCGAAGGAAGATGGTATGGACGTTTATTCTGCTACCCAGTGGATAGATCAAACACAAATCGCAATAGCGGAAGCTTTGGCAATCCCCACCAACAAGTACTTTCTTTCTATTGTTGGAAAATACCACTTTAAAAGCAAAACATTGATCGGGAATTCTAATTTCTTAGCATTAATGTGGAAGTACGTCGCCTTGGAGGTGGTTTCGGCGGAAAGATTACAAAGGCTTCACACATATCCACGGCTTGCGCGGTCGCTGCTTACACACTCAACAAACCAGTCAGAACTATTCTGGATTTGGAAACTAACATGAACATGATTGGAAAGCGACTTCCTTATATTTTTAGATATGAGGTAATCACATGTCTGCTGAATTACAACCAAAAATGTAGCCAATTCTTAAATACTTTACTTGTTTCATTGGACAGGTCGGATTTGATGACGAAGGAAAGATCAACAATTTGAAGGTCGAAGCGCTCTGTGGGTCAGGTTGCACTGCCAATGAGCAGGACTCTGCACTTTTCCCTGTGTTCCTCCAAAACACTTACGAAGCGTCTGGCTGGGAAGCTACGCCAGGATTTCTTCTGACCAACACAACGTCAAATACATTTACAAGAGGGCCAGGTGTGGTTTGGCTAAAATGGCTTATTAGTCTTCTAATTTCTGACAAAAGTCGAAATTGTTCGAATGTTTTGTTTTTTAGGATCACTTCAAGGAGTATCCATTATCGAATATATCATGGAGCATATTGCACACGAGCTGAAAAGAGACTCGTTAGAAGTTCGACTTCGAAATTTCATAAAACCAGGGGACACCTTATTTCCAAGCGATCAGTGTTTGGTGGGCGAAAATCTCTGTGTTAGAATTATTGATGAGATAAAAGTGTCTGCCGAATTTGAAGCTAGGAAAAAGAAAGTGGAAGAGTTTAATCAGGTGAACATTCGCAGCAGTTTTCCTAGGAAATCGAATTGATCAACGATATGTATTTCAAAACTGTTTCAGGAGCATAGATGGAAAAAACGTGGAATTTCGCTCGTACCGATGAGGTACAAATTGGACTATATAGGCGCAAAATATCCAGCAACGGTCGTTGTCAGTCATCATGACGGCTATGTCTCTGTGTCACACGGCGGCATTGAAATGGGTCAAGGAATTAACACGAAGGTCAGCTTTCTTGGAATTGGATATGAAAATTCTTCTTTGAAGTCTCGCTAATTCCGCTATACTAATTGTTCCTTAAGGTGGCACAAGTTGTTGCGTTTACTTTGGGAATTCCAATGGATAAAATTAAAATAAAGCCATCGAATGCATTCACTGGGTGCAACGCATTTTTATCTGGAGCCTCCATCACTAGTGAGCTTTGTGCTGGTGTAAGTTTAATCCAGTTCCAAATTGAGTTACATTAGTTTAGTTTAGTTTTCTAAATTTGCAACAATTGCTACAGGCGGCAAGAAATGCCTGCAAAATTCTTTTGGAGCGCATGGAACCAATAAAAGCAAACCTTGAAGATAAATCCTGGGACAGCATCGTCAAAGCAGCCTATGCAGCGAATGTAGACTTATCAGCTTCCTACATGTAAATTACAGACTCAGAAGCTCAAAACTACAACAAATCAAGTACAAACCAGAACATGTTATCTTCTATTTTAGGAAAGGACCTAAAGATGAAGAATACAGAGATTATCACATTTGGGCTGTTAACATAACTGAAGTCGAAATTGATGTGCTAACTGGAGAATTCAAAGTAAATTAATTTTGATTTGGTTAGATTTTGTAAGAGCCTTGCGAAATCCTTACGATTCTGATCTTGCCAAGGTTGTGCGGGTGGATCTTACTGAAGATGCTGGGAAAAGTTTAAACCCAGCAATTGACGTTGGTCAAATCGAAGGAGGTTATATGATGGGACAAGGGTTTTGGACTTCAGAAAAACTTGTTTACGACCAGAAGACTAGCCAACTTTTGACGAACAATACTTGGGTAAATTTTTGCAATTAATTCGATCTGAAATTTTGATTAAATGTTCAATGTCAAAACTTATCTTGTCATTCACCCAGGAATATAAGCCCCCAGTGTCAAAGGACGTTCCTGAAGATTTCAGGATAACTCTTTTAAGCAATGCTCCTAACCCAGACGGAATATTACGTTCAAAAGGTACTAGGACCAAACTTACTATTTTTCTGGCTAATCATGCATTTAATTAAAACGTATATGTCCGGTTCCAGCTGTCGGCGAGCCTCCACTTGTAGGAAGTATCGCTGTTTTCTTTGCAATGAAAAATGCAATTAATTCCGCCCGTAAAGATGCTGGTAATGAGGAATGGTATCAAATCGGTAAGCCCGCTAATGTATTAATCCTCCGAACTCGAATTTTCCAGCAGAAGTCAAATTTAAATATTTTGAACAAATGAAATTTTAGATGCTCCAGTAACACCAGAAGACATCGTTCGCTATTGTCTTACTTCCAGCTCTCAATTTCGCTATTAGTCAAAATCAACTTTGTCAGTTTGACGTATTCGTAGCCTGGCTAAAAATTAATTTCTTGTCATAAAAAGTATCACTATTCTGTACGAGTGACGAATAAAAATATTTTTGGTGGTGGGAAATTCTTCTTTACAATCTCTTTCGTCAAATCTATAAAAAAAAACTATCTTGAGAAAAACTGTACTAAGCTAATCAAAGCCGACTGGTCAAAATCGTTCATCGTTGCTCTTAGAATAGAAAAAGCATCGAAAGTCCCCAACTAACGGCACACTGTTTGATTTATTATTAAATCATAAACCAAAAATCTTAGTTCAAAATTTACATCTTTCTCAACTTATAAATAATTTTATACAATCGAACGACGATGTGCTTATGTCAATCAGGGGAAAAAACAAGTTTAACCCGACATCCAATCCACTGAATCAATGTGACACAATGATGTTGTGTTAGCTATGAAATTTATGATCCAATAATGCAAAGAAACCGTACTGTTGTGAAGTGTTTTATTTGTGTGTCTCCGTGTAGATGTGTCTGAGAAGTACTTTAGCCTTAGAGCGTGGCAATGGTTTCAATCCATATTTCTTCAGCTCACTCTGCAAAATGATAAACCAGCAATAAAAAAAGATTACGAACAGTGAGCATAGTTTCGAAATGTTTGATGTATTCAAATGAGTATCAAAGCCTTACCTTTAGAATAGGAGTGTCAATAGTACTGTAGTTAAGGAGAGGTGTTCGAATAGGTTGGCTTCTACCAGCATAGGAGGGTGTGGAAGTGTTATTGTCCGTTTCAAAATTTCCTCTTGAGGTTCCTTGGCTGGCACTAATTGTCACTGCTTTGGATTTTTTCCCCTTGTCCTTACTCTTCTGTCGATCCTTTTCAGTTGCATCTCCCCCACCTTTCTCCTTTGACCTGCCCATTCGGGTAGGTTTTGATTGAGGAATCACTTCCTCTGGGGAGAAAGTGTTATCTTTGGAATCAGGATTAGGATTGTTAGGAACTTCAAGGAAATTGTCTGGGATTCTTGTTAGAATTGAGTCATCGTCCTGGTCCCAGTTATCAAATCTATTGTCATTCTCCTGTGGAAAAGGAGAGGGACAAAGGTCAACATTATCGACTGTTTTGACTGGAGAAAATAGACTAGGACGAGGGGAGAACGCAAAGGAAGTTCGGAATCTCTCAAACGAGTCCTGAATGGTGGTGAATCGGATCGACAGTATGGACTTATTAGCATGTCCAATCTTTACACTATTCCTACTAGCTGGAGAGTAAGAAAGGGGCTCATTCTGCAAGCAACG
>JAQGCM010000889.1:0-19311 GCA_034699705.1 Hymenaphorura dentifera
GTTTGCACCTTAAATACAATTTCACGTAATTTAAATCAATTTCAACGTCAACAATCTCCAAGCAATTTTCACAATTTTTGTTTTGGAGTATTGCCAGTCAGCTAACTCTTTAGCAGAAATAGACTTGGATTTTGCAGTCGCAAAATGATCAGGAAAAGCATTGTGAATGAGTTTTCATCGAATGTGTTCCGGAGCGCCTTGAGAGGTCATCAACTGACAAGGTCAACCCGGACAGGTGTCACCGCAGGAATGAGAGTCAGAAATTACTCTCAACCTATTTCAAATAAAATTTCGAATGAAATGGAAAATCCGAAGACCAAACAAGCTCTGAATGATACAACTTCAGATATAAAAATCCGTGGGTTGGAAGATTTTGGGCTTCACCAAATCATTACACAAGAGCAAATGATGAATCTACGTGGGGCATTCGGTTCCGCCACCAACAATATGCTTGGGGAAGGCAAGATCAGCAGCAAACTTCGAAATACGATTCACCAAATACTAGAGAAAATTATTAAAATGAAGAGTGCTGTTGCTGAGTCAAAAGTTGTCGAAATGTCTGGCAAGACTGCAGCGAATGCAGCCAAGAAATACTGGAATGATGAGAGTGAGTTACTTGTTTGAAAATTCCAATAATTTCCGTCCATTCCATTTCGAAGGTTTTTTAATCGCAATTTTTCAACTAGATATTGAAGCTGCCAAAACGATTGGGCTTGCGATTGCTTATGGAGTTTGGGGAATTTTGTCCGGCTTAGCCACGGCTTGCATTCCCCGACGATTTCGGTATAAAAGCGTAGCAGGTCAGGTCATCTTGATTACAGGCGGGGGGTCCGGGATTGGACGATTGATGGCGAGATCATTTGCACTAGAACATGGCGCCACGGTCATTTCTTGGGATATTAATCCGGAAGGTATTTTAAAAAATTTGCAAAAAAATGTTTTTGCAAATCTAACTGAAAATAATATTGCAAATAACAGGAAATGCAGCCACAGCTCATGAAATCAACCAATATCGAGGCTACATTCATACCTACGAAGTTGACGTGACCAATCGTGAGGCAGTTTACAAAGCAGCCAAAGAAGTGATGAAGGACATTGGCAAAGTCGACATTATCATCAACAATGCTGGGCTAATCAATGGAAAGAGATTTGTGGACACGTCAGATGAAGAAATCATTAGACTGTTTGACGTCAATACTTTTGCAAACTTTTGGGTAAGGCATTTGCGAAACGCAAATGCAGCCGTAGACTCAGATTTGCTCTTGAAAATTTCAAATTTCTCAGCAATGAAAGTGCAAGTGCATTTATTTACAGGTCACAAAAGCATTTTTGCCGGATATGATCCGGACTGGGAGAGGACACATTGTGACAATTTCGTCATTGGCAGGCTTGATGGGAATTAATCAGTTGGTTGATTATTCTTCATCGAAATTTGCAGCAGTTGGGTTTCATGAGGCGTTGAGGAATGAGTTGCAGGTCAAAAAAAAATTGCGCAAAGTACCTAAAATTCTGATTGAGTTTTTAAATTCTAAAATGTATTTAAATGTTATTTAGTGTGATGAGCGCTCACAATGCGTCCACATGACTTTGGTCTGCCCTTACTACATCCACACTGGGCTTTTTCACGGCGTTCATTCCAAGTGAGTTTTTGCAACTGCTCCAGTATATTGCGAAATTGTTGGATGTCATTGTTGCTGCATTGTGATTGTTAACGACATTTTTATTATCATTGCTTTACTACTGAGAATTTATCTAAATAATTGTGAATTTAGAATAATTCCTATCCTGAGACCGGAACCAGTAGCCGAAGATATTGTGGCAGGAATTTTGAGCAATCAGGGCACAATTGTGATCCCACGCTACACTTATCTTCTAATCTTACTGAAAAAGTAGGCCCAAAAATCCACGATTTTAATTTTTGTAAAAGGTGCAATAAATTCGTTCTAAATTTTCCAACAGCATTGTTCCGGCAGAGGTTTCACGAAGGCTTTCATCAGCTCTTGGGATAAGCACCACTATGACCAGTTTTGTAGGTCGAAGTGGGGTAGGAAGAAAACGTTGATGACCTTGCAATTCAATTGTTTCTTGTGCCAAATAAAACAAAATGGAAAAGTGGGATTTGAGTAGAAAAGCATAAAAAATACACTTGTGAATTTTACATTGATCTTTTCTGTACTTGGTAGTGAATGGGATGAGAATAAATTGCATTTTAAACAATTAAAGAACACTTTTTTCTGCTGGAGCAAATATTTGTTCTGCGCTAAGCATTTATGTGCTTCCTAATTTGAATCATTTCTCCATATCAATCCAGGTCAGGTGCTCATATAAGTTGACGAACTTAATAGAAGAATGCGTGAGAAATTTTCGCACGCTAAAATTTTAGTTTGTTGACTATGCAGAATCCTTGTAGCGTTTTGCCAAAAAAAAACGTGCTGCAAAACAGCATAACCTGCCCAAAGGCAATAAGTACAATTATTTCTTAATGTTTATGCACCTGAGAAAACATGAATGTTTCATTTCGCAACATTAATATTGCCAATTATTTTAGCAGAAGAAAGTCAAGGCAAAGCTGGAAAATAATTTTACCTTGAGCTTCACTCAGAGCAGCGCAGTTCTGCACTGCACTATCCAGGTCTGGAAATTCCCTGGTTTTGTTGCTCAGTGCATCTCCAACTTCTTAGCTTTGAACTTGCTAAAATTCTGCACAAAAATAAAATATTTATCAAATGGAGATTGGAAGTTGTCTTTGGGATTTTCTTGGCTTTAATAATAATGGCAAAAATCAATCAAATAAGTTTTCATTCTATAATTATGCTAGTCACAATCCATTGCTTAGTAGTGCAAATTAATTCGCAAGGTTCGGCCAACGCTAGAAGATCGGGTTCCGTGGATCCGAATGATATCAAATTCTACTTGTACCCAAATCCAAAGTGAGAGTGAATTTGTTTCGATCAAAATTTTGCAAAAAATAGAAAATATTGGCCATATTTTTGATTGTTGTAATTTCAGCAATGAAGACTATCGAGAACAGATTGAAATTTTCAACACGAGTGGTTTGTTACGAACATCTTATAACAAATCCAGACCCCTCATAATTCTGATTCCTGGGTTATCCGCAATTCCTGCAACCGTCACTGACGTTGGAAACATTAAAAATGGTAACACTTAAAAGTTGAGACAGTTTAAAATTTGCAAAAATTGGCTAATTTGTCGAAACTCAATTTCTCGACCAGCTTACCTGAGCATAAAGTTCGAGGCCAACATCATCATTGTTGACTATTCGTCTCTGACTGTTGCATACATTCCATACTCAATTCCATATTTGAACTTTGTTGTAAGTTTTCCTGGAGGAATCCTTAACTCATTTCGAACTGGACGAAGAGTTTCAGATTTCATTCGTTTCCTAATTGATGCAAAATTTTTGAGCGGGCCGGAAGTAGTTCATTTAATTGGGATGAGCTCCGGATGTTATGTGGTGGGGAAGGCTGGAGAAACGATTGCAAAATCACTCTCAGACCAAGCTCAGATTGGGCGTATCACTGGACTCGATTGTCCAAATTCGCCAATGTTCAAAAGTTCACTGGAAGTTTCTGATGCGAAATTTGTGGATATTTACTACACAATGTATGGATTTGTGGGAGCATTTGTAGGGCGAGTTGGGCACATCGATTTTTATATCAATGGAGGAAATTTACCCCAGCCACTTTGTCAACGTGCTTTTCCATTTTCTGGTAATTAATAAAATTTGGCTAATCAAAATTTAAGTCCCAAATTAAACTAACAGAGATATTTTATTTGATTTCAGAACCTTACTGCAGTCATTTTTCAGTAGTGTTCTACTTTGCAAAATCGATTCGAAATCGAAATATTTTTGGTTGCAAATGTGCTGGAGACACTTGCACCGCAAAGCAACCTCCAAAAGAATGTCGAAACAAAACTGCGTTTGGACAGTTTGTGAATCTGAGGTTTGTAAATGAGTTTTTTTACAGCAGTAGCCAGGGTTTAATTGAATTGTATAAAATCAGAAAATTTTTATTGGAAAGTGCTCAAAATACATATTACAAAAACTCTGAAAACAAACAATTAAGTCTAGCAAGTCCAAACCTCTTCCCAATAATGGTTTTTTGTTCATACCGATTTTGAGTATTTTGCGCAACGAGTAAAATATTTCACTTTGTAGATTAGTCAAGTATTTTAGGAAACCCTGGTAAGCTGGTAACAAAAATGAGTAAACTTTGAATTAAAATTTCTTTTGTTTCTATATAGGACGAGAGGAGACTATTACGTGGATATATCGAAATGAGAAGGCATGGACCACGGACGTTTCTCAAAATATTTTGTGCAGGCACAGATTTTGATGTGAAACTATACATATTGTAATTATATTAGAAAAATGGATAAGTAAAAACGAATTCAATCTAGAAAATTTAAAAAAACAATGCCAAAAATGCAAAAACTGTGCGAGATCTCCTTGGATTTTCGTTAGGAGTGCACGGAGTGCAAGTGCAGAAAGCTTAAGTAAGCTTTATTCACATTCTGCTTTTTCAAAATGCTCGTCGAACTTTACTCTATATCCTCAGTTAAAAAAATTCTTCTTTTCTAATTGGTAAAATTTGACAAGAGGGCTTTGGCCGCTTTGGTAAATTTCGCAAAATCGTTTCTGGGAAATTGCAAAGCGGTTGGAACCGATTTCGTCATTTGAAAGTACCCGACTAGCCCGACCCAAGGCGAATCTATTCAATTTCAGCAAGTACATTTGAAAACCGGTTTGTTAATTTTGGTGCTTTCTAAACTTGTGTGTGTGTATGCATTGTTTTTGAAAAGATCTTAAAGGTCATCATCGCAGTTGGACACGAAAGACTCGTGCGAGACGCAAAATGAAAAAAGAGTCAGGTCAGGACAAATCCACTTCAAACCTGAAATGAAAATTTGGGTAGCAGCCTTGTTTAGTGCAAATGGTTAGGTAAAGGACAATTTTGGGTCGATTCAAGGTCTTCATTGAATATTTGAACTTCTAATTCTCGGATGTAAAATTTGAATTACTTTTCAATTGAAATAAATTTGGAATAAGGTGAACCATTTCAATAATTGAAATCGTGGCGAGATTGTTTGACGCAAGTACAGATCATCAGACCCTAGCCTAGACCATTATCGAATTGCCGAGAACATTTTTAATGACTACTCTGAGCCCTTGTTCCACATTGCAAATTGTTTGCAGCTGTGCCCAATCATTATAATTTCGAGCAGTTATTTTAATTTTAATTAACATAAGTTTGCATAAATTACCCATTCAAGCCTGGATATATTCGCGACTGGAATTTTTGTTCGTGTCAGTCAGCAACAGCAGTTGTTCCCGGGTACGTGAGTTAGATGTTAGAGTCTAACAGTTAGACCCAAAACTTTTTTCGAGACATTTCTTACAATTCTTGAAAAATGCATCTTGGACTCGTAAGTTTTTCAAATTCAAACAGTCAATTCCAGACAAAGTTAACAACTTCTGCCTTACTCAGAACATTTCACATTTCATTTTGACATTTCAGATTCTCAGAGCATTCCTGGGACTCTTGGCTGCTGTTGTCTCGGTTTTGTTGGTGACCTTCATACAGAATTGTTCGGGAGGAGTAGTGCTGAGTCGAGTCGCAAGAGATGCGACAAAACCGCCCTACCATCCACCAGCTTGGTCAAGACACGAGAGAGGTCAAACCCAATTGCCAAATCTCAACAATTAAAACAAGACAAGGTCATCTTCGTACTTTAAATTAAATCCAAACTTGCACAGCAAAAGCAATGCCCTGAAGTGACTTCAACGCTATTTGCAGAGCAATAATTCACGTAATTTATTGTATTTTGTGAAATAAAATAAATGCACCTTTATCTAACAACCAAATTATTCAGTGTATAACTAATGTATGCAGGGATTTCTTAGTGAGTAGGTTCAATAATGGAATAACAAAAATTGAAAATTCAGGCTTCTGCCTGCGACTACATCAAATTTTGTGGATCGAAATTTGAACATCTCTACTGAAAATTCAATACTGCAGATTCCCAGATACCTTGTCTTAATTAAATTTATTTTAAGGCAAAGTTGGCCGTTTGATTTCAGTCTAATTAACCAAACAGATTCCGCAGTATTAGTATAAGAGGTTTCTAAATAATATCATAATTTCATTTTCTCGAACTCGAAGTTTAAAATTAGAAATCCTAATTTCTACCTTCTCCTTTGACGAAGTGCCGCAGCCATACTCAATTGTTGATACATTTGAAATCCACTGTTGACTCCGAGCAGGACTTTGCAGTGACTGCACCGATGTTGAACGTCACAGCAAAGCTTGGCATTATTCCGCCTAGCCCACCTCATCAACAAATAGCCCAAAAGTAGAATAAAGATAAAACCTGGCAAAACCATCAACGGCAGATAAGTTCCGCTCACAAACGTTATCATTCCAAAAATCCCAATGACCACGATGACCGTTCCAGCAAAGAACATTGTGATGGGTCGCGACTGGCCTTGAGCAATGATGCTGTTAGGGACTTCTGTGATTTCTGTGGTGGTCAAACCATTGCAATTTGGGCAGACGACGGAGACAGGGGCACGACCATTTTGATGAATTGCAGCGTTCACGGCCTGAGCTACGGCGACCGTTTCATGGACTGTGCCAAAATTTGGATTGGGGGGAACGAATTGGAAATCGGAGACGAACCCGAGGTTTTGATAGTACGGGTTTTGGGCGGGGAGACCTGGGTAAGGGGGTGGGGCTCCAGGGCCCCCTGATAGGAGGTTGGGCCCAGGTTGACTGCTGTGAGTGTAAGGTGGGGGGAAATTACTGGCTGGAAGGGCGGGTTGCTGAAGAAATGCTGATGGTGGATGTGGGGCGGAAATGATGGCGATATTAGTCGGATTCATTGTTCCGGAAACGTTGCTTCCTTCTGCTCCCCGGGCTGGCTCCATAGTCCTGGAAGTGACAGGAGTTAGGAATTAGTCAAAAATTAAGTGCAATTCTGCAATTCTGGAGTTACAATTTATGGTCACCACTTGTTAAGGTCGAAATTCTGTAGACTGCTAACTGCTACAATTCCAATTACAAATGAATGAGTGAGATTTCGAAAATGAAAGCATCTTCACAGCTTTTTGAGATACAATTTTGATGAAAATTCAAAATTGACAACTCATAATATTACATAATATTTCAAGAAATTTTACACAAAGCTAGCTAACACTCCTAGTAGAGAAATGAATCTTGCCGTAATTAAATTGCTAAAGAAAACTCTACATCTTTTTACCTGAAGAAGGGCAGAATCCGATCTTAAACAGCCAAATATTCTCCCAACCTGTAACGGCTGGAAGCACGCAACAATTATTTTAATTCCAGACTGAAAATCATTACAATTTTAATCAATAATCGAAGCAATAATTTTATTTTAGCGAATTGATTCAAAATGTACTCAAATGCCTCACTTGAATATACAGCTTTCGGGTTTGAATGACTTTGCAATAATTGCAAACGGTCCTCACATTGTTGTATTTGGTATATTTTTGGAATTTTTCCTCAAGTAACAGCTTTCACCAGCATACTCAAAACGAGCCTAATACATGTGTTGGAAATTGCCAATATCAGTCACCACCGTTGGCAGCAACAACAGTTAGCGAACTCAATCTGTTCATGATTTCATATAGAACTTGTGATTACTGTGGCTTTTGCGTTGCTGCTGCTGGATGGAATTATTCACAATTCTTTCTACTAAAAAGCAGCTATGTAATTTTTGCATATTGATTTCAAAAGTGACTTCAGATTGGATTGGCGTCCCATCGAAGCCATAAACTGCAAAAATTGTTATGAGGCATGAGAACGCAAATTGACACTGAGATAAACCCTTATCTAATCATCAACTAATGAATACTCCGCAGCATTAATCTAGCTTTGCTAGTCAATTTATATATCACCTACCTGAGAGCAAAATTAAACATTTCACGTGCAAGACATGCACAAGGAGAAAGACAATTCGGCTCTCATTGTCCTGAGTCAAGAGAGGACTCCTGATTCCTGTCCTGACCTACTTGATTTGCTAACTTATTTTTTTATCAGAAATTTTGCTGAAAATTTTGCAAAATATGACAACAAATGTGATTGACAAGGGATGCTCGTGACATGACAAACGTAACACGCCCAGGCAGGGCATATTTTTGTCGTTGTTTTGTTTCCATGTTTTAGTCTAACTCACTGGTCAGAACCGCACTCTGCTGGTACACAAAAACCCGCTCAAACTTTTTGTACCACTGCACTGTTGCATTTAATTTAAGCTAATCAAGAAATGGTGCTCCTTGTACAATTTGTGCTTGGATTTCAGTTGGATATTTCACAATTTGCATTTTTAATTGGCTTCTTTTGGGAATACTTTAGCATGTAGTAAATTTGACAAGGCAATTACAATTACAACGGCAAATTGAAATTGCATGGTCTAGCTCATTGCTTTTAAAATTTGATTGCCTGTTGCTGCTTTTAAATAGAAGCAGGTTGGCATTTAACACGTTTTGGACAAGATTATTTGGTCATCGGGCTGAAGAATTTGCTTGCTTTGGTCCTATTATGGTAAGCATCCAGCCACACCAGACAACAATCCAAAAGTGTATTCTGTTAAGCTTCCTTCAAAAGTTTTCGAAATTCGACAATTCACGCAAACGTTTGTTAAATTCGGGCCCATAAGTTGTAGTTGTAAATAAAAAAAGAAATTCAGATTTTTTCTTCATAGCTATGGTTCAAGTCATTCTAATTTATTATCCTCAAATATTCACAAATCTCTTGAACTTCCTCTGCGCGTACACATTTTGCAAAGGATATATAGGAAAAAGTTTGTTTTATTTGTAGATCCTATTGGTAGTGTGACAGGCACGGCAAAGCTTCGCGTTTCTAGAGTTTGCATTATTGCATGTCTCGAGATTGCGATGAATGTTAAGAAAGCTGCGGAGAACATAGGAGCTAGATTCGTTAGAGCAGAATCGCTTAGATCGCTAACTGTAATTAGTTTGCAAAGGGAATTCCACATTCCACAACAGGTGGAAAAAGTACTTGCTAGTGAAAGTTCGAAATGAATTAAAGTAGCTCTAAGAATCAGAAGCAGCAGCATAACTTGAACTTTTTTTGCCCCTGAAAGTTGTAAGAGCTTCCATAGCGCCTTAACGTTTTGCTTGAGTGAGGCTGAAGGTATTCTCGAGTAATAATTGGAGCCTGAGGCGAAAATTTTGAAAACATTAACTACAGAGTGCTTGTAAAAGTCGTTTCGGTTAAAATTTGGACCCAAAAAGTCCGATTCCTCCAAACCTGGCGCCCGGCCCTGAAAGTATCTTTCCTATGGGCATGGCCTTGGGCCTGAACAGAAGACTCAAATTTTTGAAATTCTTTAAAAAATCTTGAGCCGTTTACCAATTATCACTAATATGTGTTTGCATACTTTCGTGAAATCTCAGCAGCCGCGCTCAGGGTTGGGCATTGCGGACTTTTATTTTTTTGCAAACTTTCGTGCACGCCTGCACAGGAATATTCCAGTGACCTTTCGGTTTTCACTATGAGTGAGACTACGTCACTTGCTCGAAATTTGTGCGAATTGTTTGCAAAAAAAGAAATTATTGCCAAAAACCAAAGAGGAAATATTTGCAGAAAAGTGCAGAAAGAACATCAATTTCTGAGTTGGACCATTGAGCAGGTAAGTGAGTTTCGACAGTTTGGTCAACGTCACAGCGGAGATTTTGTTCTCCGCGAAAATTGACCAAGACGTTGGAAAAAATTCAGAGTTGAGTTGAGAGCCGGGCTGGTTGAGTGTGCTGAGAGCTAAGCTGAGCTAAGCAATTTCTCAAGACTGCCTGCGACGACTCTGTGACGCTGCGCTGCTGAAACAAAAGAAATCGCCAAAAAACACGAAAAAAGAGTGAAAATGACCATTTATTGGTAAGTGTTATTTTCAAAGTCAAAATTTTTCAACATTTTCGATACCGGTGATGCTTGATTGATTCGTTGTTTTGGTTTTAAGTGTTTCAGAAACTGGAGTTCATCGGAGCTAGTTAGCCAACTAGCTAGCTGGGTAGAAATAGTGAGTAGAAAAAAATTGATTACTGTGACTGTCTGTTTGTGGCGGGCGGGCGGGGGTGATTGGTTGCATTTTCTTGGCAAAGGAACCTAGAGTTGGCATGAAAAGTGGCAGGTGAGCTAATTTTGCAGCAATCGCTTTAAATGATTTTTTGGATTTAATCGTATTTAGTATTCCGTTTGGCCCATTTTTTGATTTTTATGAAGCAGGTCCCGTCTCACTTTGACCAAATTCTTTTTATGGTTAGTCTCGACGAATCAAGCAATTTTTAGAACTTTTTTCCTCTATAATTTTTTTTGAATAATTTAGGAAAAAAATATGTAAATTCTTTACACTTTTCGAATTGCTTGTGATGTGCGGTAAAGACAACATGCAACAGCAGCTTCCATTTGAACTTTTGTCATTTGTTTGTGTTGTCTGCTCTGCACTGCACAAGCATAGTATAAGCCAAGATACCTTGACGACGGCGCATATTAGGTAGTGACATACTCGGTTGTCAACAAATGAAACCAGTTTTGTTGACATTAAATGTCAACAACTGTATGTTTGAGGTCAATAATAAGTACTTTGTCCAATTTTTTACATGGAAAAAAATCTCAATTTGAGATCGGTTGCTAAGGCGGCCTTAAGTGCACGGACTCCAAAAGTGGCAGAAAAAAATTGAAATTTTTATTCCTTGCAATGTAGTATGTCACTACCTATAGGGTTGTTTGAAATACCTTGGTATAAGCAATGCAACGCAAAATGTACAAAGATTTTTTGTTTTCAAAATTTTTCAAAATAAAATTTATAGACGAAAAAAGTTCTCAAAATTGCATGATTCGTCGAGATTAACCATAAAAAATTTCTTTTTTTGGGAGTATTCCTGACCTTGGCAAATAATCTCGTAGTTAATGTAGAATAAGAAGCAGCACTGTCGAGTGGTGACAGCTAAGCGAGCAAACTTTTAGGCCGATATGTAATGGTAACTAAAAAAAAGTCGGCCAGACTAGTTGAAAGAGGATTATTAGACCAAAATGTCGGTGTAGATTGATAGGTTCTATATTGTAATTTAAAATAATTTGATTGCCGATTTTTGTATTTTTGTGCAGACATGGGTGACGTCTGGCAACACGATTTATATGAATCCTTGCAACAGGAGGGCTATAACCCTCAACATCCACAAATCACAAACCCTCAACACACACAAATCACAAACCATCAACATACACAAATCACAAACCCACAGCCCTTATCGTGGGCTACGCCTTCTGGAGTATCTGGATGGAACTCATACCAACCATCATCTTCGTCCCACAATTTGCGGCCAAATTATTCATCAAATTCTCATTCGTTTTCATTTCCAACTACTGGTCAGCCATTTGCGCGTGATTTTTTCTGGCGAGACCCGACGGGTCAAATCCCTGCGGTTCCAGTTCGAATTTACTTCGGGGCACCTCGTGGACCTACGCCTTATCCAATTGGCCCGAGCCATTTGTATAACGTACAACAAACACATATTGGCAATGGCCCACAAACTCAAGCATCTTCAGTTGCTTTCAATTGGCTGGTAAGGCTGACAGTTAAAAGCTTTCTTGCATCCACCTGAATGCTAAAGTTTACAAAAATGACCGCTTGACATTTGACTTTACTGACATTTCAGGGAGCAGAGAATCGGACGGTTGCGGTTCAAGTGGGTTCTGGTCCCGATCGGAATCTCCAGTCTGCCCAGTCATTTCCAAGTCAATATATTCAGAATCAGGTGCAGCGAAATGGGCGACTCAGCCCGCCAAAACCCAAATCGCGCTCGCGATCAAGGTCGCCTTCGCGTGTGAGGCGAAACCGAAACTGGAGATCAAAGTCGCCTTTGCTTTTGCCTTCCTTGCGGAACCATCGGTCACGTTCACCGCCGCCATCACGATCTCCAGAAAGGCCGGGGCCTTTGTTTGCCCAGCGGAGACGTTCACGTACTCCACCCTCATCTCGCTGGAGACAGCGAAAAGTAAACCCAGGCGGGGTTGAATTTTTGAGGTGTCAGGTCTTGAATGAACAACGATGGACTGTGGAGGTAGACAAGCTACCAATGTGTGCCATTCCGATGAAGCTTGTTCGTAAGGTCACCAATTGCCACTACGGTAAGATTAAATTTGGGGCGAACTAGTTATCTATTCTGAGTATTCTGTACGAAGGAGGGGTATGAAGAAACTGGCGATTGCGGGTATTAGTTCCGAATCGACATTGCGGGTTTTTATTTTTTTAGATGATCAGAGGCGGATCTTGCATTTCCCCGCTACAGCGTTTGAGTCTGCTATGCACGCTCTGAGGGATTTAAGACATCCAATCAACCTCCTCCCACCGATGCGGGGAGAGAAAGAATTACCGGTTCCTGTACTCTCTCAAAATAATTTCATGAATTCTCGTAGTAATGTAAGCCTGAGTCGAAATCCCTGAAGTATGAAAAGTTTTATTCTGAAGTTTTTGAATTTCTTTCCTACAGAATTTACCATCTGAGACTGACCGAGCACACGTAAACGTTAGAGATCGCTTAGGCACAGATCCACGAAAGCTACATCAGGAAACGCACAGTCATTCTTTGGTCGAATTTATTGATTTGACTGAATCTCGTGAATCTGAAATTGAACAAAAGTGTAGGAAAGAATCTGAAGCAAGCAGGCAAAGCCAACTTGGAGCTGCACTAGACAGCAGAAGAGATGGGCAGGGAGGAAGTAGGGAGCTTTACAATGTCAAGGCCAATGCCAACGCCTCTGCAAAGCAGCTAATTCCAACATCTTGTAACCCAGGAATGCCATTCCCGAATCCCATCCGAGAATTGGCTAACACTCAGAGCGATCGTCCCACCAGTTTTGTTCTAATTCCGGAAATTCGAAATTCGACATTGAAATCTTCCGTACGAATTCCTGGCTATGAGATCCTGGAACATTTAATTAGTCCGCATCAATTCGCGAAACCCAGGTCAGGGTATGGGACTTCTTGCATGAGATTTGTTGTAAACCTCTCACAATACCGGATTCTCGAGCTGTACAAGCCACAAACGTATCAGGTAAGCATTGAGCTGCACAGTTTCTAAATTTCATTTGATAATTTTCACTTAATAACTTAATATGGAAATTTTCTTGTACTTGCAGATGGTGCTCCTTCGATTCGTTGTCACCAAGGCTGATGGACAGCCAGAAAACGAGCTAAGCATTCTGAAAATTGAAGAAATTAAGATTAATCGAACTCTGGTTCCGACCAAGGGTCACGGTCGTCGGCATTTTAATCTTGATATTTCACGTCACGTGAACGGGCGTCGTCGAAGCACAGTGGAGACATCGGTTGCACTAGATTGGCGATATACTAAGGAATTTGACATCCATTGCTGCATATGCGTTGTGCGGAAACTTGGACCTAAAGAATTGTTGCATGAAATTATTAAGAAACCCAAAATTGAGAGCAATCGTACAAGAGATCTTGGTAATCGAATTTTTTCAAATTTTTTTGTCAATTTTGTGATTGGATTGAATCATGCACTCTTTGTTCAACATTTTAAAAAAAATTTAGTCATGGAAAGTTATGAGGATGCAGTTGAGCATGGACTTTTACAAAATGGAGGGAATTTACCAGTTTCCATGAAATGTCCTATCGGAAAAACTCAAATGAGAATACCTGGCCGGGGGCTCTATTGTGATCACTACGCTTGCTTTGACATTCCAAATTTTCTGCAAATTTATTCAAAAGCCTCCAATTGGATCTGCCCAGTGTGCGACGCCAATCTTGACCGAGAAGATTTGCGTATTGACGGGTAAAACAGCACAATCCCAAGATGTTGGTCCACCCAGTAATTAACTTCATATTTATCTTTAGCTTTTTCTGCACTATTCTGAAATCTGCACCGGTGGAGGGCGAAAATGATTTTCAAGTTGAATTTGATAATGCTGGGAACTTTACATTCTCTTTGCTGGACATTAAGCCGAGGAAATTGGTAATGCCAGACGCCAGAGTATCCAGTACGCAGGAATTAACATTTTCAATAAAATGTTCTAACCAAATTTTGTTGTCGAAATGTGTAGCAGGCTGAGACTCCATTGGTAGAAGAAATTGACTTGTCTGTCAGTTTGTGTGAAGTGCAAGCTGACCGTGCGAATGGCAACAATAGAACAGTGACAGTCGTCGAAACTACCAGAATTGCTATCCCAATCAGTTCCGCTCAGGAACATTTCAACGATGAGTGTGCTGCACTACAGCCAAATTGTTTGGGAAGTAATGTTGGAGAATGCAATGATTCAGCAGATTCAGAAGAACCTACGGAAGCAGTTACCAACGAACAGAGTGCCATTTCAGGACTTTCCGTAAATACAAGTTTGGAGGATGTTGATTCAGCAGAGACATCATTTGAATCATCACCAGCTGAAGAAATGGTGGAAATTGACGCTGTCAGTTCCAAAAATACAACTACTCATGCACAAATTCATTACGCTGCTGTCGATGTTCGGATTCCAGAAATACAAAACTCAGAAGTAATTTCAGTCGCTGCAGTTGCAACTCTTCCTTCATCAGCACGTACAGCTAATCGCAACTCGGGTGCGATTCGGGAAACTCGGCGTCCAGTCACTGGAACTATACAAGAAAGAAGTGTGCCACCAATTGATCTCCACACTGCCAACTTAGCAGCAAAAATTAGGAAATTCTTAACTGCTACAGGCAAAGGCTCCTCTATGAATAAAATTTTGAAAAAAACTGACGAAAATGACTATGCCTTATCAGAAGGCGAAATTTTGGACAGTACGTCAGAAGAAGACGCGGATGATGGCGACAGTATGGAAAACAAATGTGGCGGATCAACGCCGGGAGATATCAACTTGGACCATGAAGCTAAAGCCGCTGAGTTCGCCTTCCGATGGATGAGATACGACGTTCCCGAAGACGAGGACGATTTTACTACTGCCTGGATGGATCAAGACATTTCAGAAAATGACGCAGACGACTGTGCTGGATGCACAGTCAGCAGTATCAGCAGTGATGATTCTGTACAAGAAATTCCTATCACTGAGAAGGTCAAGGTTTCACCACTCCCGGCAGTCTGCGAAATTGCCAATCCAAACAAGACACTTGCCAATGCCAAGGAGCAGACCACAATCACAGAAGGTGCTATCAGTACAGAAGATATTGGGAATACGCATGTGGATATTATGCAGAATTCGAAAAATTTAAACATCTCGACGGCTGAACAAATCGAAACTTCTTCTGAACCCACTGCCGCTGAGGCTTCTAGTTCCAAAGCAGCCCCACTTGCCACTACTGCCACTCTTCAAGATGTTCAATTCGCAAGTTCCGATATTGTAGCCAATGTTAAAATTACACCCGTTGCTGTTTCTAACGGAAATTCAGATCTCCGTAGCCCGGATTCGAATGGTGTACATCCTCCGAAAACTCCGACTTTTCCGCCCGACGCGAGCCCTCTGAGCTTGAAATTACGAGGTAAGGTGTCATATTTTTAAATACAATACATGTATAGGTCTAAGGTCATCAGAAAAGATAAGTCTTCTGGAGTGCCCGCATCATTTTAATATTTGTTTTTTTTTCAAAATCCCTTCAGCCATTATACAGAGAAAACGAAAATTGAGTTCAGACAAACAATTCGAACCACAATCGTCACAATCCGTGTCTCCTCCAGCTGAACCAAGTGCTCCTGCTCCTAAGAAAATCCAGTTTTCCAGGAATGTCCACTGAACCAACTAACAATCAACGATCTCGCATGGGCTGTCGTACAACAAATGTCCAAAGCTTGAAACAATTAGTTCCTCCGCCTCCTTAGTGTAGCCATCTCTAAGTACTTAATAATTGTCATGTGGAAAATGTTTCACCTAACTGACTAAACTAGCGTAAGTATTAAGTATCGCTAAGCTTCTAAATTTATAACATATTTATTGGAGTTGAATGTACATATGGAGCATTCTGCAACGCGAAAATAGTAAATCACTCTTCTGAATTCATCACTCCTAATATGTTGACATTGTTAAAGTGCTACTAGTTGGAGACAGACCTTAAGCTGTTTTGAGGAAACGCGTTCAGATTTCAGATAATGACATCTTATTTGCTTACAAGGGCATAGCACAGATGCTTGAAGCAATCTTTCACTATTTAATCTTTCAAACTAAAGTAGAGAATTTTCAAATTTCTATTCTTGTTGATATTATTTGAGAAAATTTGGAATAAAAAATAAACGGAAACATTCAAAACATAAGAAGCTGCAGTGGAGCTAGTTAATATTTTGCCATCATTTTATGACTATTGCTATTAACATAAGAAGCTGCAGTGGAACTAGTTAATATTTTGCCATCATTTTATGACTATTGCTATTATTTGTGACGAAGGCAGCTCGAATTCTTCGAGCTTGTCGATTTCCAAAACCCATATTGTCGTCTGATTGCCAAATTCACACTACTACGCTTAAATCAAAGAATTTGCTACCACACTATTGCAAACCCAATCCCATTGACAAAAAAATGTATAACTTTCCCTAATTGGAACATTTTCTATATCAAGATATGAACAAATCAAATATGATGGCTGGGTATTTTGCTGCCAGTTTTTGAAATTCCTTAGATTGCGATATGACAGCTTGCTTGTTCCTAAAATTGTTAAAAAGTTGAAGGTTAGAAAAATTATAGTGCCTATACAGTAGCTTCAATTTGTGCTATTGAATGGAATGCCTTACTCTCGAATAACTGCAACGACGGCCTTTGTGAGAGAATCTGAGTCCACATCTTTGGCCAGAGAATACATTCGAATTGCATTTTCTGCATTGATGTCATTCATCAGTAGAGTTGTGCACATTTTTTCAAGCTCTGTTAGTCCAATTTGGTGAGCGCCGATTATAATTTGATCAGCCAAAATTTCCAAATCTTTGGCATGTCCGGTATAAATGTATCGCAATATCTCCCGGGTAGCATTTGATCCAACAGAGTCAGGAAATGGTCGAAAGTCGGACAAATTGATCAAAGTTCTCACTTTTTGGGCAAGATTTGGGCCTGAATCTTTTCGAATTTTTCCATAAAAATATTAAAGAATTTAGTCAAGAAACTTGGCATTTTTGGACTAATTTTGAATTTGTATTAGCATTTTTCCAACTTACTTGCAAGCACCATGCGATGAACCGGAAAATTTACACCATGCGCTACAACGTTCATATCCGAGAATTCAGCCTTGACAAAAATATTTTCTAAGTTACTCACGAACGGAGCAAAATCTGGAGATAAATTTCCCAAAGTTGTTTTAACGCATTCATTTTTCGATTCATTGCTTGTTGCAGTTGTAGTTTTTGATTCTGTTTTATTCGATGAATTGCGAGAATCCACCCTTGCAATATAAATCTTAGTCCCGGACTCTGACTCTAATCCTGGAGGTTGTTGAACTATGCCGATTCCGCCAAATGAAGTGAGCTGATGCGTAAAATTCCCAATGTAACATTTCATTTGCTCAGTCACAATTGGGTCATTTGGTATAAAATAGTTGATAATAAAAGTAAAATCCACGGCAGAGAACTCATCATTTGTGTTTGTATTGTCAGTTTGTTTTCGTAAATTGTTCAGTAGGGGTTGAATGTTCCCTGAGTCAAAGGTCACCGTGACGCGATTGATTTCGACAAATTTTTCAGTTGTCGTCTTTGCCGTCGCTTCACGATCTTTACTTCTTCGCGTGTCTTTTCTTTTTTCGTCGTCATCTTCTTCCTCTTCGGAAGATGAGGCTGAAGTTGAAAACCAAGATGGCAAAACGCGACGCGCACTAGAGGGCCCTAGTTTAGCGAGTGGAAGAGTCTGCGCATTTGAGACATGAGCTGATTTTGGCGTTGTGATCAAATTTGTGATAGTTTTGACTTTCTGAACGTATTTGTCCGAAGGTTTGGTGATGATGAGTTCGTTAGCAGTCGAATACAAAGGTCCGTACATAATTTTGATGAGCATTCCAATGTTCATTCGTTGATTCTTGGGGGTTTCCTCGTAAGTGTATTTTGCACTTACAAAAGTATGTGGGATGGCTTCATTTGGATTTTTGGAGGAGTGGACCTTAAATTTCCTGAATGAAATTTGAAAGCAAAATTTTGAAAACCAACAATAATTGCAAAATTTCCCAGAAATTGTCATGTTTATTTTGCAGGAAAATCGAACCATAGCCCATTCAGGTCTTCTGGAGATGTAAATTTGACATGGTCGGTTTCATGGATAAAATTCTCATCAAATTCTTGGACGTAGTCCAAATATTTTATCAGTCCTTGCACTTCCCATTTATACATGACGGTGGATTTTCGATACGAAACCTGTCAATTAGAATAGCGAAATTAGCGACTTATTAGTTATTGCCAGTCAAACTACGCCAAATCGAGAAAAACTAATATGTAAAACTTTCTCATTCTCACTTTTGAAACACCACATCGTGCAGGGTAGTTTAGAATACTTCGTTTTTTGAAATGTTTTTGCAAAACTTGGGTAGAGCATGAAACTAAGGATAAGTTTCCAGAAAATAGATTCCAGAAAATTGCGTAAAAATTCAGTACTTGGAAACCCTGTCCTACGAAATTCATTTTAGTTTGTTTCTTTGCTGCTCAAATTTCGTGAACTGCAAAGTTTGGAATGCTCAATCAGTCAAGAGTCAACCAATTCGACGCTTGGTCAAGACCCAGACCGGACTAAGACAGACTGAAAAATATTTTCACCGTTTTCAGTTCTTGTTCTTGTACTACTTGCAATTTTTTGATGGTCATGCAGAGCAGACTAAAAATACATTTGTCAAGATTCAAGTTGCATTGAAATTGCACAAAAGTAGAATTTGCAAACACAAACATCATCAGATTGCGATTGCTTGATTAGCAACAATTGGAGGTAAACAGAAGTCCTTTTCGCGAATCATGCATGATTAAACTGAAGTTCATAAGATTTTAGTTGGAATTTATCATAACATTCACATCGCTCGCATGCATGCATGACTTGCTAAAAATAAAGTTTATTAAATGACAGAATATCTCTCGATCTCACATCAAACAGGTGCAGGTGTCTGACGCTGAACTTTGAAGTGGAGCTAATTACTCAACCCAAGCATTGTAGTATGACTTTTAGTATGTAGTAAGACTTTTAGCACAGTCTGGATTAAATATTATGTAATAAGACTTTTCTATGTGGTATGACTCTCAGCCCTACCCGGATTCGGCTTAATAGCTATTGTCCTATGAATTTCCAATAGCCGGCCTTTGTACGC
>JAQGCM010000890.1:0-19310 GCA_034699705.1 Hymenaphorura dentifera
TAAGGAATACATTAGTCCAGAACTAAGACCATACATTTAGGGTCCCTGGAACTGACGCAAATTTGGGTCTCAGGGACCCAAATTTGGGTCGCTGGAACTCAAATTTGAGTCACAGGGACGCAAATCCGGGTCCCAAGATGCCCAAATTTGGATACTCTTGGGAGGGTGTCAAATTTGGGTCCTCGGGATCTACATTTGGGCACTTTGGGCCTGGATTTTGGTTTGTGTGTGGGACTCATATTTGGATCCCTGCGACTCAAATTTGAGTTTTTCTCCGAGATTTCACGGTGAAGTTTTCTAAAAAAATGTTTTTGGAAACTTGGTCGGCCAGCACTGCACCAGCCAATTGTTTCACGTCGAGAATCCTTTCGTCGGTTTCGATTTTTCGAAATTAGTAACAAATTGGCTCAATACCCAAATTTTGGCCCAGGGACCAGGGAACCAAATTTGGGTCCACAACTTTAGGTCCCTGGGACCCAAATATGTGGTCTTAGTTCTGGACTGATTGAAATTAAAGTTTTTTGAGAAGGATTGTCGTTCTAATTTCTAGTCTGTGGTCTGGGAGCAAAGACCACAGACTGGTTAACACACCTGATTTGGTTACGTTGGACGGAACCAAATTGGGTGCCCTGAAAATCAAATTGTGTCCCTTCCCCTTGATTACTTTGCGAGGTTTTATTTTGATTTTTCCCGAGAAATGACTACTTTTCCAACATTTTGATCAACTAAAGTTCATTTTAAAAGACTTTTTTAATTGATAAAAATATTTCATGCCATAAAATGTTGCTCCAATCCTGAAATAAGCAAAAAAATTTGCATTTTTTTTCCAAATCACCCGTGTGAAATCAAACGAAACCTTTATTCAAACATGAGGGCACACTTTGTCAGTCACTTAAATTCGTGTGCTCGCCGCTTCCCTGAGTTCCTAAAATTATTTGTAAAATTGTTATTCCGAAAAATTGGTCTAGGGAACAAAATTTTGTTCCCTCCCGGCCTCCCCTCTGAATCAAAATTGGTGTCGTGGGAACCAACTTTGGACCTTTGAAGTTGAAAGGACCAAATTTGGTCCCCGGTCACAGTACGGCACGCTTCAAAATTTTGCAAAATTAGCAAAATTGAAAATTGAGAGTTTTGATTTGGTTGAGTATAGTTTGAGAAGGAAATGGAATTGCATTGAATTTAGAATTTTATGACGCTGAGTGCTTGCTCTGGCTTACCGCAACCGCATTTTAAAAATATTTGCAAACAAAATCGCCAGAACTATTTGAAATGCATCCTTAGCAACCAAACCATGCATTCATTCATGTGGTGCAGTGCAGTGCAGAATTTACAGTACGCTGCAGCACGTAGAATTTCTGCTGAATTGTTTTGCAAAAAATTGAATCGTCCGATCACCAAATAGCCAATCAGAATCGAACGCGACTTGACCTAAATGCATGTATGCGACTGACTTCACTTCCTAGCTTTTTGCTTTAGCAAATGTAATTGCAAAATTGCAAAATATGCCAGGCACGGCAAAGCACAAGCGTTTTACCTTACGTTCCCGATTTATTCTCGAGCAGAGCACCGAGCGACCGCGCCCAGGTAGCGGGCCAACTGGCCGGTGCTGGCTTGGCTGGAATAAAACTCTGAGATAATTTCAAAGTTTCTTCAGTTCATACAAAATATGGCTGCGTTTGTCCCAGTTTTTCTTCATTTTTCAATGGACATTTTGAAGAAAAAAAACTTAGGTACGGGGTTAGTTTTTTTTCTTCTGCTAAAGTGGATGCATTCACAAAGGCATGTCTCCGATAAAAACGAACTGGGCAAGCCAAAATCCAATTCCAAAGACGTCGTCAACCATCATTGTAGCAGGCAAATTATTTGGGCCAAAATTATACAATTTTGCCAAAATTTATAGCTAATTTTGTTGTTTGATTTGACACAGGAGAGGAGCAAGGAGCTTGCTCAGAATTCACATCGCTAAATCATGGACGTACCTAATTCTCTGAGGATCGGCCCATTGTTGCAATCCTCAGCATCGGACACTGGCGCCTCAAGGACTAGCAGTGACAGCACGCCAAATCTCAACTTCACCACTCCAGCAGCAGCAGCAGCAGTCGTCAGTGTTGTGGAAAGCAATGGAAGCCCTCCAAATATCAACTCGACGACAAGTTCGACAACGACAAGTGCCAACAGTTGTGGTTTAGCAGTAGAACCAACTGGTCGAATGCTGACGACGACGACGCTGTCTGCAGCAGCAATACCAGCACAAATCCCAGCGTAAGTACAAAGACTTGGATCACTTTTATGTTCTTTGTATTAAAAATCAAAGCCTGGCCTGGCCCAAATTTAAATGAATTTTGTGTATCACATTTCGCTATTCAGGCTGGACAGCGTAAGCAACCCGTTCGGACCTCATCGGTTGACGACCGGTACGTACGAAAATCTCAAGTCAGAACGTGCCCGACTGGACACTTTCTTCGGACCTTTGCCACTCTGGCCTGTGCCGTTCATTAGACCAGAGGACTGTGCGAGTGCAGGATTTTTCTTTTTGAGAGACGCGGACAAGGTAACTTATTTTCACAAAATCCAAATTTTCAGGCAAATTTTGAGAAAATTTGAAATTTTCATTTTGTCTAAATTGTAATATTTTTTTTTCAACAATCAGGTCCAATGTGCATTTTGCCGAGGGGTGGCCGGAGAGTGGGAAGTCGGTGACTTGCCGTTGGCCGAGCACATGCGTCATTTCCCCAGATGTCCATTTGTTTGCAATTTGCCCGTTGGAAATATTCCAATCGGACAAGAGTTGGAAGCCATGGAAGCATCCGGACTACACGAAGATCGTCAGGCAGCAGCAGCTTTTGGCTACGACGTTTGCGGTCTTTTTGAGCCAACGGTCAGACCTCACGCCGGAACCGACCAAGGTGAGTAGTTTGCAGTTCCGAAAATCCGGAAAGTAACTAATTATCCTTTGGCCCAAAATCACGTGAGCTTGAAACTTTTCAATTTTTAATTCGGTTCGGTTTTCGGTTTTCTAGTCTCACTCAGAGGAGCTCAACCGTTGAGTGGTGAATTCGAGGACGTGGCTGTAAGTCTAGCAATTAGAACAGGGAGCGGCCCTGCCCGAAAAGATATGGCCGCTATGGAATCTCGACTCCAAACTTTTGTAGCCGGTGGGTGGCCAACAACTTCAAGTCGACAAAGTCCAGAGACCATGGCCGACGCTGGATTTGTCTACTTGGGGACCAGAGACCACGTCAAATGTTTCTATTGTGACGGAGGGCTGAGGAACTGGGAAGAGTCGGATGAGCCTTGGGCTGAGCACGCGAGATGGTTTTCACACTGTCCCTACGTGCTTTTGAACAAAGGCTCAGATTTTATTAAAAATGTGACGGAGGCAAAACCGCCCAGTCTGCCGAGTACGGTGAGTAAGCTAAGCAAAGTTACACCTTTTAGACACTGCCATTGATGAAGGCTTTTCTTTTTTTGGTAATTTTTGCAAAAAAATGATGAACTTTTTCTAAAATGAGATTCTCAAAAATGATTATTTGTTGAAACTCCAATTTTTTACTGAACGCGCAAATTATTACCCGGAATTCGGATTAATCCGAAATGTGAAATATTGGCAAATATTGAACTCCCAAATTTTTCTGTCTTGTCTATTTCACAGAGTTTTAGGCATGCACTAGCTAGAAATTCGGGTCGGATCCCACAGTTAAGGCGTGTCACTGATGAAGAACTTCGCCGACTAATTGATACCCCAATTGTTCAAGTAAGTGTCATTTTTTTTTTGCTAAATCCGCCATGAAAAATCGGTTAATTTGTGACAATAAATTGACAATTTTGTTTCGGATTTTTGTCCAGGCTGCTCTCGAAATGGGCATGGAAGTAGGGAAAGTCAAAGGAGCTCTTCAGCGAAAGCTGCAACAAACCGGGACACCGTTCCTGACCACAGAAGCCCTATTAGAAGCCGTCCTTGGGCGACGAGACCCCGAGTACGACTCGGACTCTGACGACTCTGACTCAGACGACTGTCGGGATGAAGATGACTACAACTATTTGCAGCGAGTTGGGCGGTCCTCCGCCCATAATAGCAGCGCTTCAGCGTCTGCCGTCATTGTTTCAAGGTATCCAGGGCCAGGGTCAACGCTGAATTTGCCAGCTGACCCTAGTCCTGTTTTGCGAACCAATAGTCCAAGTCCACCGACAACGACAGCCACAGCCACAGCGTCGTCTGAGAGCCTTGAAAACTCAAGTGAGGACGAAGACATGGCCATGGCTGGCTCCGGTGACGGTGGCGCTGTGGCGCTAAGACCCCCAACGATGCGAACGCCGAGCGGTGACAGTGGCACTTGTTCGGCAGCCAGTAGCTCAGGGTCAGGAGATGAGGACCACGGTGAGGTTGGGGTTGGACTTGGACAGAGGACGGAGGCTCAGTCGAAAGATACACCAGCTGACGGTAACAAAAATATGTGATTACAAAAATTTGAGAAATCCTCGATCAAATTTTGACTTTTGACGATTTGGTTTTTTTTCACAGCCCGAGAAATGAAAGAAGAGATCCGAAAACTGAGAGAAGCTCGCCAATGTAAAATTTGCATGGACAATGAAGTCGGAGTAGTATTTTTGCCTTGTGGTCATTTGGTCTCCTGTGTGCGCTGTGCCACGGCCCTCTCGACGTGTGCTCTGTGTCGACAACCTATCAAAGCAGTCGTTCGGACCTACCTCTCCTAACCCAAAAAAGTAACTTCAAGTCAACGAAAAAATAATTTTATGAGCACGGGAAGGAACAAAACCAAATTATGAGAGTGCTTGGCATGCTGCTTTCATTCTAATTTAGAAATATTTTAGATATAAGCTAGACTAGAAATATATACACGGGGCCCTACGGGAGTATTCAAAATCAGGGTCGGTAAAGCAGTGCACGGGTGAAATCCCGTAAAGAAATCAGGTGGAGTGGAAGACAGTCAATGCGGGTATTCAAAATTAAGTCAGTAAAGACAAGTATAGAGGTCAACCGGTAAAGTCCGTAAGCTTTACTTTAGGGTTTACTCGTTTACCTCTTTACTTGTGGTTAATTTTGAATACCCACCAGTGTCGACAAGGTCTGTATTGTTAACTACTTTTCTCAACCCACATTGAATGAAGCATATTCAAAATGCGTAATGTGTTCGGCTAACGAGTTAACCCGAAAAGGCTTTACCGAAATTGCTCTTTTTTGTCTTTACCGACTTTATTTTAATACCCCCGAAGTGCTAACTTGGGGGTGTAAAGTAGAATGTACGTGCGCGACCCTACATCACAAGCCACTGCTGTGTATGCGTGGAAGAGCATCGCGTCTGCCGATTGGCATGGGAGTCCCTGCGCTACTCGCATGTTTGCATTGCTAAAAGTGTACATGTCCGTACAGGCTCCATTAAAAGAATTCTAATGGGAGCGCGGGGGTAGAAAGACGGCGAGGAGCATCCCGCCAAAAAAGTGAACCGAATAGTGCTGTTACACGGTCGCCCGCTCCTTGGGAGTCAGGGGCGCCAGAGAGAGGATCGCAAGGAGTCGGATCTTGGTTTGATCCGCTTGCGGACTCCTTTTGGGAAATTCTGTTTGAGAATTTCACCCGGAGTTCGAGAGAAAAGAAAGGAAACGAGAGAAAGTAGAGCGAACGGAATCCTAACTTCAAGTCGACTTGAGAGTGGCGGAGAAATCGCGGCTATTGGCGCAATCTCCCCGTGTCCTTCTATCCTACCCGTGGGGCGATGAAAAGAGAGTGAACTGAGGGGAGTCCAATCGCTGTTAATTGCGCAATCGGACCGGGATCCTGGGAGAATCTGATGCAAAAGGAAATAGGCCAGGGTGGCCCGGTAGAAAAGGAAAGTGAAAAGTGGAAACGCATTTTCTGATAAAGCCAAGAGAATTGTTTGTTTACCTGTGAGATTGTTGTGAAGTCGAAATAACTAGTCGGAAGCTCCTCTCAGTTTGTAGAACTCGAGCAAATCAAACAGTTAGTCCTGCGAGATGGCTGTAAGACTAAAATAACTAGTCGGAAGTTTCACTCAATTTGTAGAACTCAGGTAAACTAGACAATAGTCCTGAATGATTTTATTAGAAAACTCTCATGTGGAAATTGGAGCAACTCAAATTCAAACTTGTAACAGAAATTTCGGTCGGACTTGAAGATAAAGTATAAAGGATCGGATTTAAAATAAAGTTTCACAGATTTAGGATAAAAAGGATTAAGGCAAACTTCTCTCCGCGGAACTGCCGATTTCTGGTGATCCTGACCTTTTCGGTCAGCAAGCTCCTCCCATTCTCCTGTTGGACCCTGGTTTTTGGTCCCTAGGTCAGTTTAATTAGAATTAGAGTTGAGTGGGGTTGTCGTCATCCTTTCATTTTTAAGAAGGCCAATCAAGCGAGGTCGGGGCGGGTTGACCTCCTGCAGACCGGTCTTTTGAAGAGGGCCATAAACTGACCAAAGCTTTCAAATTTTATTTTGAAACTTTTAACTCTTCAGCCCTTTCCTTTTGTTCAGTGGACGACAGGACGGGGCTCTTCAATTTTATTGCCTTGCTCTGGGGCTCGTCCAACGGAGATAAGGATCTCAAGCGAGACAGGGGACTTTTCTTGGTTTTAGCCATGATCCAATTTTAGTTTATCCAAATTAGAGAAAAAGAAACGGAGTGTCACAGTGCAAGCCTTTTGGACGCTTATTCCGCCGAAGTTCTTCTTTTGATCTGGGTCAATTTTGGTTGACAAATTAGGTGGTTATAAATCAGAAGCGCGTGTTCTTATGTATAAGCTGAAACTGTCGCAGGTGGAATTCTTCCGCACTTGAACGACCTTTGGTGTTGTTAGTTAACAATTTAGAAGCTTTCTGGCCTTGTCAAAACATTCAAGGCCGACATAATTTTCTGTCTACAGAAATCCGCATGCTATTACCGATTATCGAATAAATTTGGGTAGTCATGCATATTCTGGGTGAGTCCAGAATGTGCATTACGTATGCGCAATTATTATTTAAATTTTGATGCGCGGTGCGCTCCGCCTTGAGAGTTTGGTCTTAAATCATTTGCCAAAATTTCATTAACTTGATATTTAGTGAAATTGGTTGTACACACGGGGGGTTTATTACAGCATCCTTAAAATTAAATTTAAAAAAAAAGTATTTTTTTCTTCTAAAACTGTCAACATCAGCTCGCTCAATTCCAATTTGCAAATATTATTCCAGTGAGTTTTGAGTTACTTACAAATTAAAATAATCAATTAAGAATATTTTAGTAATTGGGACGGGACATTTCGTTAGCCGTTTCCGTGGCTTCAGTGACCCAAACAAGTTATCCTATTTGAGTGACAAGTACACACGGAACTTGACCTCCCTAAACCGAATGATTGAGCGTGAGTAATTGCTGTCGCTATGAATTTCCTCTAGGATATCGTCTCCTGTATTCTAATCCGCGTCCATATTGTTTTGAGCTATGCGATTGCCAGGCTTCACTTACAACCAACCGGATTGACTTTTGCGAGAATTTGGAATTTGGTTATTTGCAATTGTTACGTTTTGCTTCTGAGACGCGTGTCTCTCTTTGAATTACACCAGTGTCCAAGCACTTCGGTTGGAATGAACGTAGAGATGTTTATTCAATGCAGCTTCGAGGGTTGAGGAAGTAAAACAGGAGACAGAGAAGGAGGCACTCCTTCACTGGAGGACACCGCGGCAGTGACTCGTGTGGAGTCAGAGAACCTGGCCGGGCCTCTCGATGATTAAGAGGCAGGGTTATTTATACGTTGGGGCAATCGGCTCATTAGTGCGGCGATTTCTTCTATTGATGGTGGCCGGGATTAGCCTATGCATGCTGAAGGCATGGGGTTAATCTATTGTGTCAAAGGCTATCAGAGCCGTGGCGGTGGAGCTCGAAAGTCTCCTTTGCCGACACTGTCAAGGTCAGATTGCTTATCTGCGCACGTGGACCATTCGTCCTGATCGTGTTCCTGATATTCGGGTCTGAGCATTACACAATAGTAGTTTGGAAAAGACATCCAATGCTCTGCACATATGCAAGTTCTAAAACAAAAATTGAAGTCTTTTCGTTCTGTTCGATGACCCAACTTATTTATTTGAGACAAAATTTTTGTTGAGAAATTCAAAATGCTCGAATTGAGCTACATAGTACTAAGTACTAGTAATGTGTGGTTTAAACAAAATTCTCTTCAATACTTTATTTCAAAAAGTATATGGTATGGACAACCACTATTACAACCGTATTGCCAAACTTGAGAATTATTTAGCCAAAAAATTTGGGCCCGCAGCACAGTGAAGGCAGAGATTGCGACAACTAACCAACTTATTGTTGGCACCTCGCGAAAACTTCCAGCTACAGTCAAGATTTTGAAGGAAGCTTGAATCCCAGAAACTCCAAACTGCTTCCATCGTTCTGCAATTTTCAAATAAAAATGGATCAAAATCAAGAATCAGCTACGAATCGCGAAGATCATAATTAGTTAGATGATTGTTGTATTGGTATATGCGCAGATATGTGCATGTCGGCGAATACCTCAAATTAAACGCAGAGTTTTTAACAAAGAAGCTCTAAAGCAACGGCAATCCTAGACGAAGAATAAAATCCACTGCGAATATTTTGGAAAGACTCGGATCAAACCTAGAGGACCTTGCAACTCAAGTGATGAGTCATCACTGATGACTGATGCCGAGTGTGAGCGTCCTGGCCGAATCCCCGATTCGACCAGCTCACATGAAACTCGTGATGATGAGACTAAATGATGAACGCACGGACAACGGTGAAATGCTCGAAAGAACTCTATCTTTTATTCCTTACTTGATGATGATGAGGATGACAACGAGAGAGAGAGATGCGAGCGTGGTGAAGTCTGAGAGCAGAATGAATCGCTTTCCCTTCCCTCCTCTCTACTAGAACTCACAACTCTTGTTGTGCTTTCAGGCGGACCTAATTCCGTCAGCCAATCCTGACTGGGGTCGCTAACCGCCTGCTTAGGTTCGGCAGAGACGTTCCACTCTCACATTCACCGCACTCGTCTGCTGACCCACTCTCCCACAACCAGCCGTAGACGGGGCGAATGACCGGGCGTATTTCCTCCTCCCCTTCTACTCTGGGCCAGGGTGACGCTCCGGGTTGAGCTCCCGAGGCCCACGACACGCCCCGCCCAGGATCTGTCAGATTTTCCAGGGAAACATGGGAAATCTGACACCCAGACCGTGCTCCGGCTGATGACGCAGCTGGCTATGGGTTTGAGTGTTACAAATTGTCTTAGTATTTGATAATGTAAGTTAAATAAGGTATAGATTATCTTGATTTTAAAAGTAAGGCACTAACACGCCTGATAATGATTAATATCGGTTAAAATTGTGTTTAACTAGATCTATTATTAGAGGCGCTGACAAAGGCTTTCTGACGATATGATTAATTGTACAATCAGTTATACCATCAAGGTACTGGCAGTCTAATTTGTAATTTTAAGGGTATATTATTACAATTTTATACAATTACAATCGTTCGAAGAAGCGGAAAAGTGTTAGTGAAGTGAGGGATGATCGTTATAAGCGATTGGCCCAAGTTATCAAAAAAAGGGATGAGCGTGCGGGACTAAAACTGTACGAGGCCAGTGTGGTGGACCGTATTCAGTCCGAATGTTCATCTCAGACCAGTCGCAATGTACTACCTGCTGGGGGTACTTGGTGTAAACAAATTGTCTCAGATTTACCGACTTGGAAATTTTCCGAAGTGGCAATAGCTTGTGCTCTAAAGGATATTGTTGCAAAACAGAAACGAAAGACAGGAAAAGGATATGTCGAAACTGACTCGGATGAAAGTTCTGATGGTGAGGTCCGAGTGGAGGAAACAATAGAGGAAAAAGCCGATAGGAGATTGATTCGGAGGTATCGTAAACAATACGGTTCACCTCATGATCTGCGTCCAACCACGTGACGTAAGTCTTACCGTAGCTTCATGATATCTTAATAATAGTGTATATTGAGACAAGGTCATAAGGTTAATGGATCTGGTTTAACCGTTACCTAAATGAATTAGTGCAATTATGGCTTAGGTCTTAGGTTTAGTTAATTGGAAATAATTAGAATTAATTACAAATCGCCCATTGTCACCTAATAAATGCCTTATATGAATAAAGTAGTTACTACGTGACTTTGTACTTATCTTGCGGCAGGACGGTTTGTTTCACCCATTGGACGGTTGATTGTTGGTCTTGTGGGCTGGATGGCTTGATTAAATCGGGTTTTTGATGAAATGAAAGGTCCTTGTCAATTTTTTGTGAAGTGAAAAGGAGAAATTATGGGAACTTGATGATGAGGTGTGGGTCAGATTGGTTGAACGGGTGGTGAGGGGTGTTGAGTTAGATTGTGGTGAATTGTTGTAAAGGGTACGAGAAAATTATTCCCAAGATTCTTGTAATTCCAGTGGTATGGACGGACCGGATATGTGTTTTCTGATGATCAAATCGGCATCGTCAGGAATCACCTCCCCCTCGGAGACGATGACTACTTTGGCTCGTGGGTAGGCCGTCTGTCCAGTTTGGGATAAATTCTCGGCCTCTCTTTGTGCTGCATCATATGCCACGGTGAAGGTAGAGACATATTTGCCCGAAGGTGGCTCGCGAAGAGCCACCGCCTGCTGCAATTGCCAGCAGGAAACACAATTAGCTTTCCAGAACTGGGGTTGCTCCCAGCTTAAGTAGCCAAACGTTAGAGGCTCGTGATCCGGGATCAAAAAGTAGGTGAGTTCACTGTCTGGGTGGTTAAATTTGAATATGGGCGCGCACACAGAATGCCTTTTGGCAACCATGATGGACATAGTCTGGATTTTCGGATGTGGTGTCGGATTCAAGTTTTTCTTCGACCCCAATACAGTATGAATCGTGGGGCGTGTATGACACGTCTGAATCGGCTTTGGGACATTCCCAGCTTGAATGTTGAAAATATTCAAAGGAAGGAGTTGCTCTGAACTTTTTATGTGGCTGGGCCATGATGAAGGATTTTTGATGGTGATAAACTCGTGATGATTTTCTGTTGTTGAATAAGTGAGAGGCAAAGTTAGACTGTGATCAGAACCGTGTTGTTGTGTAATGAGCCTGGTCCATTGTCACCTATGTGGGGTGAGGTAGAGGAAAGGAGAGAAATGGAGTTGAAGGCTGTGTGGTGCAGTGGATCAGGTAGGGAGGAATCGAAAGAAAGGAATTGCCACAGATTGGTAAAACGGTGAAATCCGAAATTGCCAGATTGTCATTGGGGCATGTGAGGCGTTGATCGCCTTCGGAGTAGAGGCATAGCGTTGAGACACCTTGGGTGAGTCGGCATGTTGAGGCTAATTTCTGGTCCCAAATAATAGAAGATTGATCTTGACCTCGGCAATGTCCTGGACTGAATTGACAAGCGGAGGTCAGGGGAACTGAAGTGATGATACTATCGTCCAGGTTACTTCTCGATATTCGAATCAGTGACACCATGTAATTGGTGAGTGTTTCAGTGATTGTGTGCGGCCAACTAAATTCGATGGAAATTTTCTTGTTGGTCGACCAAGAGGTTGTTGACATTTTTTCCAAGGGCACACCGTCGGGAGAAAGGTGTGATTGTATCATCTCTCGACAGGAATTATCAGAAACATAGCGCGGCTTGCTTCTCTCGTGCTCCGAAAAACCTCCAAAGAAATCTGAATTCTTGTACGCTTCCGTTGTGACCGCTTGGCAAAGGTATGCTTCCGATACTTGGAGGCCGGGAAAATCATGCCAGAGTGTGATAGCTGTTAGAGCTCAGCCTACAGCTGAGCTCAACAAAGGAATTCACTCGTGGTTAACGAGACCAAATTCAGCATAACAATCCATTTTATTCAATAATAAACTGCTTACATGTTTATTTGCCCAGAATAAAATTAAGAGAGAAGAGGACTAGTTGCCCAGTAGAAAACTGCTAGAGAAAAGGTCTGGTTGCCTAGTATTCACTGAGAGAGAAAAGGTCTGGTTGCCCAGTGTTAACTGATAGAGCAAAGGTCTGGTTGCCCAAGAACAAGATGATGATCCTTGCTTAAAGAGAACTGGCTCTTTTATCTGCTCTTGAACAACCCACTTTCATCCACTTGCACGTGGAGGAAAGTAAGTTGTTTAGCAAAGAGCATAAGCCAGTTTTTTGCTCTACGCAATTTACCGCTGGGAAGATGAGAGAGAGATCAGCATGTCCCCAAAAGGCACTGGCCAACTTTGGCTCAAGTTAAAGAACTTGCCAATTCAGATCTCCACATCCTGCACGTGGAGACAAAGAGAGCTTGCCAAAATCTAGGTCTCAGTATCCTCCACGTGGAGATAAAATCTCCATCGCCTCGTGCGAGTAAAATTATCTTTGTTAGAGATACCGCTCTCTAACAATAGCCACGACCTGGCTCGGCTTTTCCAGCTTCAGATATTCACAATTCATCGTTTTGGGAAGCCGATACAATAAATTGGATCCAATGCCCGAATGACAATGATAAATTGGTTGTTGCCGTTTTTCAAGAGAATTAAAATACTCATTTGTTAGCTTCGCATCCTCGGGTGGTGTTGGTGTTGGAGGTTGGGCAAAGACGAGTGTCAGAGTTCGTGGTTGTTGTTGGTTTTTTTAATGAAAATCTTTTGCTGAGTGAGTGAGCTGACGTGAGGTTGTTGAAATGGAAGGGTGGGAGAAGAGAAGGACGAAAGGAATGTTAGTTTTTGTTAAATAATGCTTATATGCTAAATAATAATAAAAAATTCGGTTTTTGACCGTTCTCCTAGTTCATCATATAGTCTCGTGTCCAGACAGGGGGTTTTTTCTGCCTTATTGACCGCCTGGGTTGAGCGTTAGGATTTAGTGCTGGTGGTGGGTTCAGGTCTGGTCCTGGTTCATCCTCCTCGTCAGATTCAACGTCAGGTACCCTTTCAGTTTCAGCTCGCTCTATCTCGATGTTAGTAGAACCCCAATTTTTAATTGCGAAAGTTGAAAGTTCATTTGCAAAGGATGTGATTTCCCTTAAAAATTCCTGCCTGTCTGTCACATGAATCATTAATTTCTGCTTAAACTCTGCTGCGTTAGATGGGATGAGTCAGGGTCAGAACCGCCCAATTAATTAGACGCTCAGCCTCAGCGACCTGAGCAAGTGGAGTGTAGTGTGGGATGTGATGCGAGTAAATGAGCAAACTAGGCCAAATTCTGCACTAAAATCTGCAAACAACGACACAACGAGTGCCGAGCGGTGTGAATCTGCGAATGCATGCAACGGAATCCAAGCTGCTGTTTCGATGCTAATTTTTGCAAATATGAAATGTAAGTGTAAATTTAGGGTTTTAATGAGTTGGCCAACCTTCTCTCTCGGGTCCGCTGAGTCCTATTTGGTTCAAAACAAGTGAAATCTTGGCTTCAGCGGGAAAGATCCGGTTCGAAGGACCATGTCATGCAGTGTACTGTGTTTGATCTTTATGCTCCTCAAGGGAGAAAATTTTACAAAATAAAATTATTCTGCAAATAAATTTCCTGACGCTTAGAACTAGCAAACTTTCAGATGCTTCCTCAGAACCTCTCTGTTCTCTGGCACTCCTTAATCCTCGACTTTAGTCAAAGTCAAGAGGGAAAGGCAAAAAGGACACAACTGACGATAAAACAGGAAACAACCCTTTCCTGTTTCATCCTATTCTTATCCCTAACTTTACAGAAAACTTACGATAAGGGCAAGTTTTGAAAGTAATATTCCTAAATATTTCTTTAATGCTTTTTTTTTCCTTCCTTACAATATGGCCAAATTCTATGGAGTAAGGGGAGTTAGCGAAATCTTCGCACCTCCAAGGAAATTTAGAATAGATTAAGATCTTGAGAACGTGGGCCAATGGATGTATTTTGCGAAAAATGACTGGTTATGATAGCTTCAAGAAAATATTTTTGGTAATTTTTTCCAGCTGTATCAAATTTCGCGAGGAATGCTTTGTGTGCTCCCCTTGTGTATGGACCAGGCTCTGGCCCATATAATCCTTAATGTCTACATTTGCCAACTCAGACAAGTGAGTGGCACAGGGACACCCATTTTCATTGGCAGGCGCGACGGTTTTTGCATGCGAACACAGCAGTGGCTTGCGCAGTGGATTCTACTATGTGGGCTATATAAATTGACTTAAAGAGTTGAGTAAAGAGAACACTGATTGCGTATCTTGATGTAAACTGCAACATAGGTTATGTCATTGGTGTGACCATTGTATTGTGACAACGTAAATTTGTTAAAAATAATTGTGTATGAATTGATCATAGTAAAAAGCAAAGAATATACCCGGCATCTCAATTTCAAGCCGTAGCTTTGAATGTTTTATTCGCCGGAAAATAAGATCGAGTGGAAACTAGTGTTTCCTGCAATTTACTGCAAGTTGTTTTTGGCAGGAATACGTACGTCCCTGTTTTTAGTCATAATTACTGGATCCACTGACGAGAGAGGTCTCCAACTTGCAACACACCGAATCGGTCGGAATATTCTTTTTAGAATATTCTTTTTAATTTAGTAAATATATCAAAATGAAAAAGTGCAACTGGATATTTTCCCGACGCACATTTAAAGTCGCCCCGCAAATTTTTGAATATGGTCACCCCTTATGGCCAAGCAAAATGTATTAGTGGTGACGCTGAGACACCTTCGGTTCATTCCGAATGCATTGGGTCATATGGGCTTATCCCAGCCCAAAATTCACCTAAGGATTTATGATGCCCGGTCGGAAAAAATTCAGTTTCGCTTTTTCATTTTGATGTTCCTTGAAGAAAAAAATTATTCCGACGGAATCGGTATGTTGCATGTGGACCACCCCCGACAATAATGCATGTACAAAATAAATATTCAATTCGTTCCGTTCAATCCGTATTCAGAATGCATTTTTTGTAATCGAGAAACGGCCGCCATTTAATTTGCTTGGGTTTTTCATCCAGGTTGAATGAGGTTGAATGATGGCAAGGCCAAGCATTCAGCTGCACTGCTTCAAAGAATGCATGAATGAGCATGAGCGACAAACAAGAGCTGCACCAATTCTGGAAATAAGATACTCAGCCATCACTCATAAATTCTAGAGTGGCCTAACACCATTTTTGCCAAAACCGTACAAAATTATATTATCCATGAGATTACTAATCGTTCCTGACAAAGACAACCCCAACTTGTCAACACATTGTATCCGTGCATTGAGGGCTCAACATGAACATAGGTCAGAATGCTGATAGTTTTTTTTTCTGTATTTGCAAAAACACAAATTGACTGACCACAAAATAATATTTCATCCAAAGATATGCGCCGCACTAGTGAGATGTACAGGGTGAGTCAAAAGTTAAGCCCTATTTTCAAAATAGATTTCCGAGAAAATGGCTAAGCCAAGGGTGTTGCAGATTTTTTTCTCAATTAAATTCAGCTCAAAGAAGGATTTGCAGATACATCTTGAAGTGTCTATCCAGATTTTTAAGAATTTTATGGTTTTCTAAAAAAAATATCGTCAAAAAATTAATTTAACATACAGGTGCATGCGCGGGAAATCAGACAAAAAGCAGAAAACTATGGCAACCCTTGTCGATTTTCAACAATTTTGTCAAAAACTTCATCAATTTCTTGATTAAAATGTTATTTGTTTTGTAGATGTATCTGTAAATCCTTTTTTGAGCTGAATTCAATTAAGAAAAAACCGCAACATCCTTGGTTGACCCATTCTCTCGGAATTTTATATTGAAAATAGGGCATAACTTTTGAGTCACCCTGTACAATATGTTCAGTCAATTTTTATTGCCTTTTGTGTCATTGAACGAAACTTCTGAAGTTCTGCCGAAACACTTGGCCATAAATTTGTCAATTATAACATTTGAGGTTATTAAATTTGTTCCTACCTTATGGTCAAATTTATGCGGTCACCAGCCAGATCTGGAAGAAGAAAAAAACGCTGTTGTAAACTAAATTTCAATCCAGTTTTCGTTATTACTAGTTTGATCTACAATTCCATGCCAGTTCAGTGGAAATTAAATACTCAAAACTTTAGAAAAATGTTCACAATTATATTTACATTGTTGGTTGTTGGCCAAATTATGCCTTATTACGGGGGTTTTGCAGCAAGCGCAGCTTCCGCAGCCGAAACCGGTAAAAATATTTGATTCAATTGCATGAACTCAATTAATTTTTGAAAACTGCTGGGTGTAAAAATGGAATTGATTTCAATCTTTTCCACAGCACCAGCACCTTGCGATCAGACAACGGTCGGAAAGTACGTGCCAACGAATTGTTCTGCAATTGCGGATTGTGTTGAGTGTAAATGCATTGAACTTGCCACACCATTTAGTTTGTCTTACAAAATTGACGAGTCAGACTGTCGTCCGAGCGACTCTGGTGAGTGAAGTCCAAAATTGGCACACGTTGCACTTTTTTTTGCAATGACGTGGTTGTGTGTGAGTCCAATTAAACTCTCAAATTCGTTTCGTGATTTTGTTTTCCAGAGCCACCACTCACCAGTAGTGCTATTGGTGGTCACCTCGGATGCGTTGCGGGTGCGGAAGTGTTGACTGTGTTTACGTTAATGAATATCTTGATAATGGCTTTACTTCAATAAAATTGAGAATTTATTTTGGTTTGGAAAAAACGGACCCGCTTTGTCTTGTCAGTCGTAATTTTGTTGATGATGTTTGAGATTAGTGACCATAAATTGTTAGTTACTACAAAATTAGACACTTTCACGCAAAAGCTTTCATGTCAAAATTCGACTTTTCCTCAACTTATTAGGAAATTGATAGCACAAGCACAGCATTATCTATAAATTTGCAAGAAAACAAACTTCCAGAGTTAACATTGTAGAAACCAACCAGGTTGTAATTTTCCGCTGATTTTTCATTGAGAATCAGAAATCCAAAATCAAAAATCATACAGCTGGATGCTGCAGTGAATAGAGTGATGTCGGTGAAAGGAACGAGCACGACCGATGTGTCTGTGGGTTTGTAAAGGTTTTGTTTACAACAGAGTTGGCAATTAGCCAAAATTAATAAAGCGTAACTCGTCGTCAGAACTTTAAACCTGTCTACTGTTTCATTCACAACCTCGACGTACATCCGGAATTTTTAAAAATTAACTCGATGTTAGTTCTCTCTTAAAATTGGCTTCACTGGGTATTCCAGCGTTCTAACAATTCTAATAATGGCGAAGTGTACTTTGATACGTACATTTTTGTTGCTGCCTGGCTCAGGTAAACTATCAAAACTAATTAAAAGCCAAAAGTTAAAAGCTGCATTTCTGTTCTTCACATAATTTTTTACAACAGCAGGAGCGAGCTCGCCAAACGGCGGTCACTTTGGCGATCGGAAAGTCCATTCGTACTTAAGTTCGGAAAACTATAAATTTGGCCACACAAAAGTCCAATCATATGTAGTACGTGAGCTCAAATCTACAACGAATCATTTGTTTGCTGCACACGGATTGGCATTAACTCAGTCTAATATTTATTAAAAACCAGACGGAAGCAAAGCAAATTATTCCTGAACCTGGTGAAAGGGTGGAAACCATCGAGTGCAAACCAGGCACTTTTGTCACCAGAGTTAAAGACAATTTGCCATACTCAGCTTTTGCCACTTGTACCCGGAATTGACGGAGTCATCTCTCTGGACAACACTGTATTTTCAAATGTTACAGAGCCGGCCACTGGGCCTTGGTTGGATTGCAATGAGCAACCTTATATTTTGATTAAGGGATTCTGGTAATAAAATATGTATGTCCAGATTACGAGTTTTAGTGTCATACCTTTGCCTGCCACCACCACCACCATCAAATTTCAGAAAGACATTATCGGAATCGGACTATGGGAACATCAAATATTTCGAGTTTGAACTTTTCGCACAACATTTGCCACTGAGGTCAAAATTTTTGTCACACCCTACCTAGCCTGTGGTACGGCTGCAGTGCTTATTGTTTCATAGACTCATTCAATGGACATCAGTGTTGACTTAATTGTTGACTCCTTCCTCTAACTTAATAGAAACTCCATAGCATCGCGTGCACTATCTACAAATTTGCAAGAAAAAACACTAATTCGTAGTAAACCTAGCGGAATCAACCAAGTTGTAATTTTCCATTCATTTTCAGAATCCGAATTCCTATTGCATAGTCATGCTGCAGCTGCAATTTGCAGTGATGTCGGCGAGCGGAACGTGGACGTCTGATGTGTGGAAAGAGATAGTTTTTGTTGACAACAGAGTTGGCAATTAGCCAGATTTTTGGAAAGCTTAGCTGTCGTCAGAATTGAAACCTGTATTTTGTTTCATTCACAGCCGCGACGTGCAGCCGGAATATTTCAACTTGAACCTATTGAAAAATTGTAAAAAAAAGTCACTTCGTATTTTAGCGTTCTAGCAATTTTAAAAATGGGAAAGTATAATTTAAGAGTTGCTTTTTTGTTGCTGCTTGGCTCAGGTAAACTAACGAAACTAATTCAAATTCAACTTCAAAAAAACTTTTATTTTTTATTGCATTTTTGCTATTTAATTCCCAACAGCATTAGGAATAAGCTCGTCAAACGGCGGCGGCGGTCAATTCGGCGGTCGAAAAATCCATTCATACGTTAGCTCTGAAAACTATCAATTTGGCCAAAAACTAGTCCAGTCCAGTCCAGTAAGTGAGCTGAAATTTATTACCAGTCCTTCCCATCTTTTGATAAATAGTCAAATTGTGTAAATATTTTAACTTAATTTTTCTTTATTAACAACCAGACTGGACCCAGACAATTTATTCCAGGACTTGATGAATCCATGGAAACCATCGAGTGCAACCTCGGTGCTTACGTGACGAGAATTAAAGACAATTTGCCTCACTCACTTTACGTCACCTGTTCCGCCATTGATGGGCAAAACTCTACCGATGGGAATATTTTCTTTACAAATATTACAGAGCCGGCCAGCGGCACTTGGTTTGATTGCAATGAACCAGGGACGGACGCAATAGTGACAGATGTGAAGGGCTTCTCTGCACTCAAAACAATGTGGTTCAGTGTGTTCAGCAAAGATAATTTTACGTACTATTCGATTGGAAACTTTTCTTGTAGCGGATGGGACAGATGGGTTTCATTTGGGCACGTAGGTTTTTCAGATAGAATAGGGTTTAATTCATGTCCGGCCATGACGGCCGTGTGCGGAGTCATCGTATTCAAAAGGAGTTCTATAGGTAATTTTAATTCGAACGGTCCCCTAGTGTAGACTAGTGCTCCGCACAAGTGGGTTCCGTTCGGGTTCGGGTTCCACAAGGAACTTGGTTTACCGAGTTCCAAGTTCGGGTTCCTGGATTTTGGAACCTGGG